>CAWUPV010000024.1:0-72000 GCA_963924445.1 Philereme transversata
CTAACCTAACCTAACCTAACCTAACCTAACCTAACCTAACCTAACCTAACCTAACCTAACCTAACCTAACCTAACCTAACCTAACCTAACCTAACCTAACCTAACCTAACCTAACCTAACCTAACCTAACCTAACCTAACCTAACCTAACCTAACCTAACCTAACCTAACCTAACCTAACCTAACCTAACCTAACCTAACCTAACCTAACCTAACCTAACCTAACCTAACCTAACCTAACCTAACCTAACCTAACCTAACCTAACCTAACCTAACCTAACCTAACCTAACCTAACCTAACCTAACCTAACCTAACCTAACCTAACCTAACCTAACCTAACCTAACCTAACCTAACCTAACCTAACCTAACCTAACCTAACCTAACCTAACCTAACCTAACCTAACCTAACCTAACCTAACCTAACCTAACCTAACCTAACCTAACCTAACCTAACCTAACCTAACCTAACCTAACCTAACCTAACCTAACCTAACCTAACCTAACCTAACCTAACCTAACCTAACCTAACCTAACCTAACCTAACCTAACCTAACCTAACCTAACCTAACCTAACCTAACCTAACCTAACCTAACCTAACCTAACCTAACCTAACCTAACCTAACCTAACCTAACCTAACCAGTCTGGCTCTTACCGCCGTTGGGAGCGCCCACTTACACTCGTGCCTCCACGCTTTAAAATCCGTGAAAAATAGCAAAAAGTGACTTTTCAAGCAGTGTGACGTATCAAAACCTGCGGAATCACAAGGCGCACACGGGCGTGAAAACACCGTGTCGCTAAGTGTAAAACCCACGGAGTTATACACAAAAAACCAAAAATTTGAGGATTTTAAAAATTTCAAGTGAGTGTTAAACGGGTTCTACAGCGGTGACCTATATTTTTTAAACTGCCTTCGGGAGTGCCTCCAGAAGGGCCACATTTTAGACTTTTTTGCCGATTTTTCCCGCGCAGGCGCGCGGAGATAATCGCAAAAAACCGAAAACCACGTGGCCACGAGGTCAGTGATCCAGGGCTGCGGGGGGATTGCTGACGTCGGAGGATCGGAGACACCGCAGAGGACATCCGGAGGGCGTTTTTAGATTTAAAATAGGTTAAGTTTTTATAGAGCTAGAGCGTTTTTAAATTTTTGTAAATATTTAAATAATTTTAAAATTGTCAAAAGATCGGCGACCCCCCTTTTTTAAATTGAAAATATATAGATCCTAAGGACCCCTACGTCATATAAAAAATTTGACGTAGGTCAATCAGCTAGATTTTAAGATATTATTTTTCAAAAATTTCGTTGGTACACGTGGTACCCCAAATTTTAAAGTTAGAATTTTAAGTTGTATAGTATAATCTTGTAAATATTATTAGGAAGGATCTTCAAAAATTTTAAAAGTTTTAGTACAAAATTCACTTAGTTAGGTCATTTTTTATGTAAATATTAGTGTTTTTTGTAATTATTAAATCAGGGGGGGGTCCTATCACAACGTGGTTGGGCTTGATTTACTGCGGTGGTGTAGCCCTTTAAAACGAGCCCAAACACGGTCTGATTCGGACAAAGGCGGCCAAAGTTATCTTCGGAGCGGCCATCTTGGACGCCATCTTTGACTTACAAAAACCCGTATATCTTTGGAACGGACAATCCGATCAAAGGGCGGTTTTCTATGTTACAACAGGCACTATATTAGCGTCTGCTAGGACCCTTTGAAACTCTATGTAGAGTCACTTTTCTTTGACCTGAGCCGGCTTGCAGGGGGTGTAGACTGCACCAGGCAGAACACTCTGCCCAAAACCTCGTCTCTCTACGAGCAAAACTCGCAAAGTTGTGGGAATTTCAAAAAAGTGGCGGCCATTTTGTCCGCCATCTTTGAAATCTTTAATCCCACATAACTTTGGCTGGAGTGGTCCGATTGAGACGGGGTTTTCATAACTGGAGCCGTCTGTGCCTCCTCCTGCAGTGGATCTGGTTCTTGGTAGAGTTGGGGCTCTACGTAGAGCAAAAATTTTTTGACCCCGCCAAAGGTAGTGGAGACGTAAAAGGGACCTGTGTTACCTTTCGGAACGCTTTGACAGGTCAGACTAGACTAATATATTACTTTTACTTTAGTTATAAGACATTTTTAAAAATTTATTGAAAAATTTTAAAAAAAAAAAAAAATTTTAATTTTACTCAATCATTTATAATCTTACTGTGCTTACTGAATAATTATATTTTTATTGCACGTATCCGACGCTCTTTACACGTCGAATACTTTTACATATATTGACGTCCCAAAAAGCGAGATTTAAGTGAACCTACAAAATGTTCGGTATGCGGACTCCGCCCAGAAAGGTGGTGAGTGAGAATTCTCCCCTGAAAAAGGCCGAAGAGAAGGTAGAGAAGACGGGCCCTCCTTCAAATCAGGACCGGACCTTTGTGGTCAGAAGGAGCATCGGGGAGATAGAGGCGAGAGCCGAAAAGACATCTCCGAAGAGGATGGTGGTGCCAGTGGCGGGCCCCTCGAAGCCGAAAGCCCGAGTATCGATGGACACCTCGGATGCCCCCCCCCCGAAGTCAACTTATCCCCCCTCTAGAGTTGCTGAGGCCAGGGCATGCCTGAATAGGGCTAAGCTCTGCCTCAGCAGCTCTAGAAACATAAAAACGGAATACAAAGAGGGGATAACCGCAGCCGTAGAGCGGCTCTACCAGCTCGTGAAGGAGTCGGAGGCGAAAGAGGTGCCAAGAACTCAGAGCAAGGGACAGGATGGGGAGAAAGGGGAGGACCGTCTACACCCTCCACTTCCTCCTCACCCTGCCTCTAGCAATGAAGAAATATTGAAGAGGATGGACGAGCACTCCAAATTAATATTGGAAAACGCGACCAGGATGGAGTCTCTGAGGGAAACCCTGGCAAACCACCAGAAGGCCTTGGAAGCGGCCCCCACCTACGCGAACGTCGTGGCCGGCTCGCCGAGGAAGCCACCGGCAGAGCCAGCTGCGATGCACTCTGTCGTAATCACGTCGAAAGACGACCAGGATACCGGAGAGGAGGTTTACGACAGGGTAAGGAAAGCGTTAAATGCCAAGGATGAGGGGACAAGGATTGACAAGATCAGGAAGGCTAAAGATCAGAAAGTCATCCTTAGTTGTAAGGACAAGGCCGAACTAAGAAAGGTAAAAGAAAGGTTAACAGAGAAAGGATGTTCTCTCAAAGTAGAGGACATCAAGAACAAGGACCCCCTCTTGGTACTGTACGGAGTCTGCAAAGAAAATACCGACGAGGACATCGTGAAGGCAATTAGGGGTCAGAATGTAAATTTGCTTGGGGATGTGAGTGAGGGGGACTTCCGCGTCGAGGTCCGGTACAGACGGAGGGCGAGAAACCCGCTTACAGTCCATGTAGTCGCGCGGGTCTCGCCCGCCGTCTGGCAGCGGCTCACCGGCGCGGGTGCCGCCCACATTGATATCCAGAAAGTTAGAGTTGCGGACCAGTCTCCCCTGATCCAATGTTCGCGCTGCCTGGGCTATGGACACGGGAAAAAGTTTTGCCGTGATGCAATCGACGTATGCAGTCACTGTGGGGGGCCGCACATGAGAACGGAGTGTGCAGATTGGTTGGTTAACGCCCCCCCTAGCTGCGTCAATTGCAACAAGGCGAAGCTAGGAAAGGCGGACCACGACGCCTTTAGCGACGGCTGCCCAGTGAGGCGGAAGTGGGACGCGTTGGCGAGGTCAACGACAGCGTATGGTTAAAGCCATCTTGCCTGTCTCGTACACAAATCGCCACGCAGATCACACAGCCTCGGTCCACAGGGGTATGGTACTCAAAACAAAAATGCGAAAATAGATTAATAAAATAAATATGGTAATAAATTAAATTCAAACGGTAAACTGGGTCCAGTTTCATAAGAAACTGGCCCAGTTTAAAAGGGGTAAAAATAGTTAAGTAGGATAAAAATTAAAGGAACAACAGATGGTTAAACATAAGGGATTTTAAGAACAAGAATAATAGTAATTTAAATTTAGTAACATAAGACTTAAAATAATTACCATACCACTTTGGACCGGAAAGCTGGAAACGCCGAAGAGGGCAAGTCGTCGCTGGTTGGTGCACTACCCATGGCGCAGCGCACATCAGGAGGAGACGCAATATATCTGTAAGAAAAAGAAATAGATTATAAACTATGTTAATATATATTTTCTAATATATTATTGTAACATAGGTATAGCAGTAGTAAATAATAATAGTGTAATGTGTGTTAAGTAGCCTATAAATGTGTAAGAATAAGTATAAATTGTAAGAAATAAGAATAGATTAATAGTAATGTTAGATTTATATTATGTTAATAATATAATGTAGCATACGGAATAAAATCTTAGAATTAAGGAACTTAAGAATCTAAAAATTATAACTGATAGATACTTGTATAAGAAAAACTGGTCATTAAATAAAGGAAACCCTAAGTAAACTAACGGACGGACAAACAAAACAAAAAGTCATACCAAGGACTCTGATAATGTCAGAGGTTATGTAGGATAGCTCGCGGGCCGGGCCTCTGCGCCCGGACAGGGAAAAAAAAAAAAAAAAAAAAAAAAAAAAAAAAAACCTAACCTAACCTAACCTAACCTAACCTAACCTAACCTAACCTAACCTAACCTAACCTAACCTAACCTAACCTAACCTAACCTAACCTAACCTAACCTAACCTAACCTAACCTAACCTAACCTAACCTAACCTAACCTAACCTAACCTAACCTAACCTAACCTAACCTAACCTAACCTAACCTAACCTAACCTAACCTAACCTAACCTAACCTAACCTAACCTAACCTAACCTAACCTAACCTAACCTAACCTAACCTAACCTTTTTTTTTTTTTTTTTTTTTTTTTTTTTTTTTTTAACGTGAGGAAATCCTTCATGGATACCTCCCGCCGTAGGGGAGGCGGAAGGTTATGCCAGACTCCTACTGGCTAAAACCTCACGGGGTTCCCATAGGGCGCATCTTACCGGAGCTGTGAGTTCGTTTTCACATTCTTTCATGGCTCCGGCATGGCGTTGGCTTTATATAAGCCCCATCTTTTCATAGTTATAGCTATAACTTACCCTCATGACTCTCTTTCGAGAAGCGCGCGGAACCTCCACGCGCGCCACCTCGAGGCTTATTGTTAGTGGGCGGTAAGGCACCCCCTAGTGCTACCGCCCAAGCCTGCATTATGGAGGACGGATGTCATGGAGATTTCTTCTTCTCCTCCGTCCAGCTCTCTGGCTGCGGATTGGATTTTCAGTTAGGATTTCTCGTACCCTTTCTGCATCTTCCTTTTGCGACATTACGTTTTCGCAGAAGGCAATTCCCGCTTTCCATGATTCTTCGCATCCAACCATAGCTTTTATTAATGCCGGATAAGATAAATCACTACCTACTGTATTGACTAGCTCCTGTCGGGGTATAGCCCAAGCTATGCAATCTATCAGCGTATGTTGCGCTGTGTCCTCCTGGCTGTCGCAATGGTGGCATGCAGGGGTTGGTTCCCTCCCGATTCGACACAGATACTTTGCGAAACACCCGTGTCCCGATAGCATCTGTGTCAACCGGAAGGTCAACGGCCCGTACTCTCTTTTTAACCATTCTCGTAAGAGGGGACGGATCGCCTCTATAATTGTTTGGCCAGCATTAGGCTGCTCCAGTCTTCTGTGCCACACCTCTATGAGTGAATCAGTTGTCTCTTTCCTCTGACACTGTATCTCTCTATGCGTTGGTCGCTGCCTTCGCGTTAACTGCTCTTCACGCCAAAAGTATAGTGACGATAGCCCTCCTGCATCTAGGTCCCATGGCAAGGAGCCCGCCAGCACGCACGCTGCCTCAAAAGAGATAGTGCGGTATCCCCGAATCAGCCTTATAGCCATCGCTCTCTGCGGCTTGCGCAATACGGCGATGTTCCGGCTAGTAAGGGTGTCGGCCCACACCGGGGCTCCATATAGGGCCATGGAGCGTACGACCTCCGTGTATAATCGCCGGCAACTGACTCTTGCTCCCCTGATGTTAGGTAGCAGTCCCCCAAGTGCCGCTGCTGTTGTCATCAATTTTGGTTCAAGACGTAAGAAGTGAGCCTTGAAGTCCCATCGGCTGTCGAGGACGAGTCCCAAGTACTTCATCGTCGACTCGACACCGATACGGACTCCTCCTACTATAATATGGGATGCAGCTGGAGGCTTGTTCCGAGGCCCGTGAAAATACAGGGCCTCAGATTTATTCAAGGCTACTTCAAGCCCAAGTCTTTTGATCCTGCCAACCACTTGCGCTACACCTGCTGTAGCAAGTCTTGCTGCTTCCCTGTATGTCATGGCTCTCGCAGTAACCAGGGTATCATCTGCATAGCATGTTACCATGATCCCTGTTAGAAAGGACCCTCTTAGTACCCAGTCGTAACCGATGTTCCACAGGAGTGGTCCTAAGACAGACCCCTGTGGAACACCGCACGACATTCTGTGTTTCTGCCATCCCCTTTGCCCCTGAAATGTCACAAACCGATCAGCTAGGTAGTCCTGCACTATTCCTCTGAGGTACCGAGGTACTTTATGGTATCTTAAGGCCTCTCTGATACAGCTCCAGGGTAGGGTGTTGAAGGCGTTGGTGATGTCAAGAGACACCGCCAGAACAACATCTCCCTGGGAGACTGCTTCCTCCGCCACTTTTTTCACTTTTAAGATAGCGCCAACTGTGGACCGACCCCTTCGGAAACCAAACTGGTTCTCGTCCAGGTCCGGCCCAACGCAGTTCATGTGCCCAATAAGGCGAGCCGCGATTATGCGCTCAAATAGCTTTCCAACCTCATCTAAAAGAACAATGGGCCGGTAAGCGGACGGAGAGTCTACCGGTCTCCCATTCTTCTTAAGTAGCACAAGTGTGCCCGTCTTCCACTGCACTGGAAATCGTCCTTGATCCAGGCAAGCACTATAAAGATTTCGGAGCCGAGGTCCCAGAGCCTTCAGAGCTATCACCCATGCTCGGCCGGGAACACCGTCCGGGCCAGGGGCCGTGTTCTTGGCCCTGAGCCGCAGGACTGCCATCCTTAGCTCCACCTCATCCACTTCTGGTACTTGAGAGACGTTCTCCTCACCGGAAGGTGCCATGGTTGGTGGAACGTGCTCTGCTCTGTGCGGAAACAGGCTTGTCACTACTTCCTCTAGCAGCTGAGGCTCCAAACTTTGTGTTAGTGGCGGTGTCCATGGCCGGAGTTTGCCCCTAACCATTCGGTATGGTTGCCCCCATGGGTCCTGGTTCAGGGTCTCCAGGAGTTCTTCTCGGGCTTGACTTTTAGCCTGCATGATGGCTAGTTTGAGTGCCGCTTTGGCTTCTTTGTACTGTTCGTAGAACTGCGTCTGAAGCTCATCATCCCGGAGTCGTCTTCGACGGTAATTTGTGTATCGACGTCTCGCAACGATGCATAACCTACGTATGGCCGCCAACTCTGCCGACCACCAGTAAACCTGGCGCTTTGCAGTGTGAGGTCCAACTCTTGGCATGGCTGCATCGCATATATGCGTCATTGCCTCGCAGAACCACTCCGCCTCTTGTTGGACCTCAATTTCCGCCTGCTCATTCGGTGTTGGTAACCAAGCTTTAACTAGGGCCGCTTCTTCAAGGACCTCTTGATCAAGACGCTTAAGCACCCATCGCGGACTTCCTCCATTTCTTATGGCCCCGGCCGATCTGCTCGGAGTTACAGAAGCGACCTCAAACCTTATATAGCGATGGTCCGATAATGATTCAACGTCATTTGCCACCTTCCAACCAGTGACGCGACTCTCCAAACATGAACTTGCGAATGATATATCCACTACGGACGAGCCTTGTGGCCGCACACACGTGAACTCCGATCCTCTATTAAGAATAGATAGACCAGCGGTCAAAGCCCACTCCTCTAGTGTTTCTCCGCGTGCATCCGTCACAGGGGACCCCCACGCTCTGGATTTGGCATTAAAATCACCGAGGACGAGAACTGGATGCGGGTGGCTCCGTCCTATAATGGACCCCACTTCAGCGAGAAAACTCTCGAACTCAACGAGAGCCTTATTGGGCGAGATGTACACCGCCATCACCATTAACCCTTTGACAAGAGCCGCGACACAACCACTGCCTTTTATAACCTTGTCAAAGGTTGCCCCTTTAGAAATAATCGTCACGAGCCCATCAATGTCCCCCACCCAGTTGTCTCTGGGTGAGATAAAATAAGGCTCGGATACCGCTGCTATATCAATCAACCACTCCGCCATGCTCTGGATCATGAGATCCTGAGCCCTGGCGGAGTGGTTGAGATTCGCCTGTAGAAAGCGTAAGGCCATCCTATGAAGCGTCCATTTGATCCACCTCGCCCCCATTTTGAGACGGGGGACAACTGGCAGCCACCAGCGGTGGGTCTGAGACGTTTGTCGCCTTGTTATTAGCCCTGCTTCTCCTTGACTTAGGAGGGGTACACGCCTTGCTGCCTAGTCTATGCGTTGCTGGCCTATTCGCTGCCGCACAAACTGAGCACTTCGGCTGAGCTGAGCAGGCTGCGGCTTTGTGGCCGACCTGTCCACACCGGTAACACTCCTCACTGCGGTCTGCCTCTGAAGAGCATTGCGCGCGAACATGCCCGCTCTGCAGGCACCGATAGCACCTCATCTGTTTGGGCTGCACCATCTCTATCCGTGCCGAGACCCAGCCAACTAGGATGCGTCCTTCACCTTTAATTTTCTTCACAGCTGCCACCGGACAGCTAACCAACGTGATTCCTGTGCCCTGGTAGGTTCGCCTAATTTCACCAACCTTTATCTTGTCTACCGGGCATCCTCCTTGCCGCGCAACTGCCGCAACAATATCCTCTTTGGTCACAGAATCATCCAGACCCATTATTCTAAATGCCGCACATTTAGTGGGCCGCGTTATTCTGGCCAGCTCTCCACCTATGACTTCCTCCAACTTTTTAGCCAAAGAGTCGGCTTTCTCTTCGCTCGCCTCACCCCCAACTTCCAGGAGGTGGGCACCAGTGGCCGCCTTCCGGAATCGCACACTTGTGATCCCACAGCTACCAAGATCCATTTTTGACCTGGCATCCGCCATCATCTTGCCGTATGTCGCACCCTTCTCCTCAGCTCCTGGCTGCAGAGTAATAACCACTGCAGCAGTTCGGGGGGCCCGCAAACTCCGCACCGGGGCTGAGCGACTGCTTGGCTTAGTAGTCCCCTTCTCTCCACTTGCCAAGGGAGCTTTGGTCGCCTTTTTACCTTTTTTGGTAACTGCGACCCAACTTTCTTTGGCCGGTTCCTTCGCAGGCTGCCGATTAGTGGGTGGCGCTGCACTGTCTGCCACGCTTTCACTATTCTTGGCCTTATTTTTCCCCCGCTTTTGGGGCTGAGAGGCTGTCTGTCCAGCCTTTTTCGCCTGTTCCGGTATAGGTGCTGCTGGATTTTGCGCGTCCTTTCGCTTATCTGCAGCGAGAGGTGGACGGATGCGCTTTTCTGGCAGCAGCCTCTCCTCCATCCCTTCCAATCTTGCGTTGATCATTTTGCCCACTTGCAGCATGATTACACGCGCCAATTCCTCACGATCGTCCTGTACCGACGATACAATTTGACTCGCCCCTGGCTCGGGGCGTCCCGTCCCCTCTGCAGAATACTCCGGCATTTTAGCTGGAGACTGAGCCACTACGATTTTAATCTCATTCAGCTCTTTACGAAGCTCCGCCATCTCAGCCCTTAGGCGGGCATTGTCAGCTTGAAGCTTCGCTGTCTCTTCAGAGACCGAGCATTCGAGCAGCGCTTCTGTTGCCACCTTTATTGATGCCGCTGCATCTTTAAGGGCCCGCTGAAAGGTGCCCTTGAGGTTTCCAGACTTGTTGGCTACATTAAAAACAATGTCGACACTATCCAGCACCTGCCTGCTTAGGTCTGACGCCAGTTTTTCTTCCTTTCTTTCGCGCTCCGGTGGAGCAACCGAGCGCCTCGCCCTGTTAGTTGCCACCTGCTCGGCTATCTCCTCCTCACTTTTTCTCCTTTCTTCCTCTCGCCTCAGAGCTTTGAGCTCGGACTGTGCCTTTGCAAGGCCCACATACTTGCCCGTGCTTGGCGGCCGACCTCTACCTCTTTTCGCGATTGGCACTCTTAATGGTGACGGCACTGCCTCATCACCCGTGTCAGAGTCCAAGCCCACATCTTCTTTATGCTTCCGCTTGCCACGGTCCACCTTTTTCTTCCAGAACCTGGATTCAGTCGGCTCTGCAGAGCCGCTTTCACTCAATCTTGAGTCGGCCTCTGACTCCATACTGTACACCTCAATATAAGCTTCAGGAGCTGTTTTCTCCACCCTCTCGCTCAAAGCTTCACCACTCGCCTTCTCGGCGCAGCACTGCGCAGACGCGCTCTCTACTACCTCCTCCTCAACATCGCTTCCTAACCTAAAAGATTTATTAAAATACAAAGCCATAATCTAGTCCCACGAGTACGTGGGAAGGGTGGGTCACCCCGGACAGTGCCCACTGTACCCGGGGAAGTCTGGCATAACCCGCTCAGAGGAGCGACACTTCTCTGGCGGGGGACGCAGTAGCGACTGAAACTCCGTTCAGCCTTCCAGGCCTCACGCTGCGCCGCCGCTTACCTTCGGGTGATTTTTTATAGAGGTTGTCTTCCTCGTAGCCCGGGCGACCAAGCCAAGGCCTATCGGTCCCGCTCAGATCGCGAAACATGACCACGACCATGTTGCGGGATTACGATTTTGGGGCGGTGGCAGGGAAGTAAACCCCCACTGCCTGCCCGGCGGCAGGGTGAGTGCACGCCGGGCCCGACTCCCGGCTCCTCGTAGCCAAAAGGCTATCTTACTCCTAGCAGACGGCTCCACGAGCACATCCCGACTCCATCCACTGCGCCCTCTGCTAGTCAGAGGGACGCGCGGAGAAGCCCCCCCTAATAAATCCCAATCCGCTAGTGAAGCGCCGACCCACCCAGAATCCCGCAAGGAAGCTGACCCATACAACCGACTCGCGGGAGACCGAGCAGGACGGCGCCGCACCAACAGTTCGGGAACCTCCCCATTTCCCCCCCCCCAGTGTTTGGTCCGCGCCGGTAAACCGGTAACTCCCATTTCTGGGAGCCGTTCCCCTATCCGCCGCCCGGGGACGCGCCGCGTTGGGGTACACCTCCCCACCCACTGGGACAACCCAGCAGGTCCGCGGAACCTAACCTAACCTAACCTAACCTAACCTAACCTAACCTAACCTAACCTAACCTAACCTAACCTAACCTAACCTAACCTAACCTAACCTAACCTAACCTAACCTTTTTTTTTTTTTTTTTTTTTTTTTTTTTTTTTTTTTTTTTTTTTTTTTGACGCTGGGAAAAATGCTTTATGCATACCCCCCCGTCGGGGGACGGAAGGGTTATGTGGGACTCCCGGCGGTGCTCCCCACCGGTATACCCACTAAACGACCCAGCGGCACTCCCGCATCGCCTATATGGAGGGGAACTGGGAATCCGGCACAGCCTTTCCATCCAGCCCCCCGCCGACGACCGCCCGCCTTTACGGCGAGCCCTTCACCCCCCTCCCCACCCTGGGAGAGGGGCCCGAGAATAACCGCGAGTGCTCGCGGTCATTCCCACCCGGCGGAAGTGGAGGATACGTGCAATGCGGGAGAAGACGCCCCCGCGCCTGTCTCCCGCTATCCTCCACCAGGAGGGGGAAGACGATTGTCGTGCAATCGCCTTCTCCGACCCGTTCGTCGCCTGCGGAGTGGCGCTGCGAGAGGGTCTTCCTCCCGCGCCCGCTCCGCCGCCTCCTTTTGCGAAATTACTTCCTCGCAAAAGGAGGCCACCGCAGCCCAGGACTCCTCGCTTCCCAGCATGGCTAAAACCACGCTGGGCAGCGAGAGGTCCTGCCCGACCACCGCCATCAATTGGCGGCGCGGCCCAGACCACGACGCACACACCTCCAGGGTGTGCTGCGCCGTGTCCACCGCCGCGCCACAATCGTGGCAGGCCGGGGTCTCCTCTCTTCCGATCCGGTGCAGGCACGATCCGAAGACGCCATGCCCGGATAGCACCTGCACCAGACGGAAAGAAAGGAAACCGTGGGACCGCCCGAACCTAACCTAACCTAACCTAACCTAACCTAACCTAACCTAACCTAACCTAACCTAACCTAACCTAACCTTTTTTTTTTTTTTTTTTTTTTACGTGGGGAAATCCTCATGGATACCACCCGGCGCGGGGGCGCCGGAATGGTTATGCCGGACTCTTACCGGCTAAAACCACCACGGGGTTCCATCTGGACGCCGAACGTTAGTGCTGTGAGTTCGCTTGCGCATTCGTTCATGGCTCTAACGGCGTTGGCTAATTAAGCCCCGTCTGTTGTCGATGAAGTTAAACTTCCCGTCTTATCTCTCTTGCGAGAGGCGCGCGGAACCTCCACGCGCACCACCTCGAGGCTTTGTAAGTGGGCGGTGGACACCCCCCAGTGTCACCGCTCAAGCCTATATTACGGGGGTCGTATGTCATGGAGGAAATTCCTCCTCCTACGACCTGCTCTCTTGCTGCGGATCGGGTTGTCGGTCGTGACTTCCCGCTCCCTTTCTGCAGCTTCCTTCTGTTCCAAGACTTCTTCGCAGAAGGTGATTCCAGCTCTCCAGGACTCATCACATCCGACCATAGCTCGCACTAAGGCAGGATATGTCAAGTTACTTCCTACTACATTGACAAGCCGCTGTCGAGCAATTGCCCAAGCTGGGCATGCTGTGAGCGTATGCTCTGCCGTGTCCATCTGGCAGCCACAGTGGTGGCATGCGGGAGTCGGTTCCCTCCCGATTTGACACAGATACTTCGAAAAACAGCCGTGTCCCGAAAGTATCTGCGTCAACCGGAAGGTTAGTGACCCGTGTTCTCTATTCAGCCACTCACGAAGTAAGGGTCGGATCGCTTCTATTATCGCCAGGCCAGCGCCGGGCTGTTCTAATCTTCTTTGCCATTCCTCTATAAGCATGTCGGAAGCTTCGAGCCTCCGTACCTCAACCTCTCTTCGCACTGGTAGTTGTCCTTGTGCCAGTTGTTGTTCACGCCAGTAATAGATTGAAGCCAGCCCTCTGGCCTCTAGATCCCATGGCAGTGAGCCTGCCAGCACGCACGATGCCTCAAAGGAGACAGTGCGGTATCCCCGAATAACCCTTATAGCCATTGCTCTCTGCGGCCTGCGCAGTATTGCAATGTTTCGGCTGCTAAGGGTGTCGGCCCACACTGGAGCTCCATACAGGGCCATGGAGCGCACAACTCCCATGTATAGACGCCGGCAACCGACCCTAGCTCCCCTGAGGTTGGGCAGCAGACCTCCAAGGGCTGCTGCTGTTCCCATCAATTTAGGCGCTAGTCGCAGAAAATGGGCGTTAAAGTCCCATCGGCTATCGAGGACGAGTCCCAGGTACTTCATCGTCGACTCGACATCGATGCGTACTCCTCCTACAACAATATGTGATCCAGCTGGAGGATTTTTCCGAGGTCCGTGAAAGTACAGGGCTTCGGACTTGCTCAGGGCTACTTCAAGCCCAAGCCGTTTTATTCTCTCAACTACCTGAGCTACACCTGCTGTAGCGAGAAGAGTTGCCTCCCTGTAAGTCTTGCCTCTAGCTGTGACAAGAGTGTCATCAGCGTAACACGTTACCAAGATTCCTCTTATGAACGAGCCTCGTAGCACCCAGTCGTAACCGATGTTCCACAGGAGGGGCCCCAGGACCGACCCCTGTGGGACACCGCACGACATCTTGTGCTGACCCCACCCATCTTGCCTTCTGAATGACACATATCGCTCAACAAAATAGTCTTTTACTATATTTTGGAGGTACATGGGCACTCGATGGTACCTCAAGGCCTCCTTAATACAGCTCCAGGGTAAGGTGTTGAAAGCGTTAGCAATGTCTAGAGAAACCGCTAAAACAACCTCACCCCGAGATACTGCTTCCTCCGCAATGGCCTTTACGCGCAGTATTGCGCCAACTGTTGATCGCCCCCTTCGAAATCCGAACTGATTGTTGTCCAAATCTGGACCAATGCAGTTCATATGTCTGATGAGGCGGCCCGCAATAATTCGCTCTAACAGCTTCCCAACCTCGTCCAGCAGAACGATGGGTCGGTAAGCAGACGGCGAGTCAGCAGGGCGTCCATCTTTTTTAAGCAGCACAAGTCGGCCTATCTTCCACTGCGCTGGGAATCTTCCTTGATTCAGGCAGGCGCTAAAAAGGTCTCGGAGCGAAGGACCCAGAGTTTTCATGGCCAGGACCCATACCCGGCCGGGAACACCGTCAGGGCCTGGGGCCGTGTTCTTGGCTCTGAGCCGCAAAACCGCCATCCTCAGCTCAACTTCATCCACTTCCGGTACATCTGTCATCTCATTGCTCTCCTCTGCAGGTGGTGCCATGGTCGGTGGCGTATGCTCTTCCCTATTCGGGAATAGAGCTGACACCACTCTCTGCAGGAGCTGGGGCTCTAAGCTTTGTGTCAGAGGTGGGGCCCACGGACGGAGTTTACCCCTCACCATTCTGTAAGGTCGCCCCCAAGGGTCCTGGTTCAGTATCTCCAGGAGTTCTTCTCTAGCTTGACTCTTGGCTTGTATTATGGCAAGTTTCAAGGCCGTTTTGGCATCCTTGTATAGCCCATACAGCTGCCCTTCCAAATTCTCGTCACGATGTCGCCTACGGCGGTAATTGGTGTAGCGACGTCTTGCTCTAACACACATTCCACGTAGTACCGCGAGTTCCTCCGACCACCAGTAAACTTGGCGCTTAGCAAGATGAGGCCTAACCCTAGGCATGGCCGCATCGCATATCTGCGTCATTGCCTCGCGTAACCACTCCACCTCTTGCCGAACCACAATCTCTGCTTGTTCCCTTGACATCGCTACCCAAGCCTGAACTATGGCTGCCTCCTCCAATAGGTCCCGATCTAGGCGTTTAAGAGCCCACCGCGGACCGTCTCCGTGCCTCATGACCCCATCTGATCTTCTTGGAGCCACAGGAGTGACCTCAAAACGGATGTAACGATGGTCCGAGAGCGTTTCCACCTCTGTTGCCACCTCCCAACCACGGATACGGCTTGCAAGAGCCGCACTGGCAAAAGTAACATCCACTATAGACGCGCCTTGCGGCCTTACACACGTATGAACAGATCCACTGTTGAGAAGTGTCAGACCGGAGGTTAAGGCCCACTCTTCAAGGATTTCTCCTCTAGGATCCGTGAGAGGACACCCCCAAGCCGTTGACTTTGCATTCAGATCACCAAGGACAAGCACCGGGTAAGGGTGGCTCCGCCCCACTAGGGCCCCTACTTCAACAAGAAAATTCTCGAAATCAGCAATGACCCTATTAGGCGATATGTACACCGCCACTACCATAACGCCTCGCACAAGAGCTGCGACGCAACCATTACCCTTCATGACTTTATCGAAAGTACCACACTTGGAAATTATGGTCACGAGCCCATCCTTATCTCCAACCCAGTTGTCTCTTGGCGGGACAAAGTATGGCTCGGATATTGCCGCTATATCAATCAACAACTCCGCCATGCTCTGGATCATGAGATCCTGAGCTCTGGCGGAGTGGTTGATATTCGCCTGTAGAAATCGTAAAGCCATCCTATACAGTGTCCATGCGATCCTCCTCTCCCCCGACTTGTGATGGGGGACTGCTCGCAGCTACCAGCGGTGGGTCTAAGATGTTCACGACCTTATTGCCTCTTCTCCTAGGTCTCGGAGGGGCACACGCCTTGCTGCCTAGCCTATGTGTGGCCGGCCTATTAGCCGCCGCACAGACTGAGCATTTTGGCCGAGCTGAACAGGCTGTGGCTTTATGGCCGGGCTGTCCACATCGGTAGCACTCCTCACTACGGTCCGTCTCTGAAGTGCATTGAGCTCGGACATGTCCATTCTCTAGACACCGGTAGCACCTAAGTGGCCTGGGTTCTACCAACTCTATTCGGGCTGAAACCCAACCAACCAGCAGGCGGCCTTCCTCTCCTAATTTCTTGGCAGCTGTCACTGGGCAGCTCACCACCGTTGTTCCAGTACCCTGATAAGTGCTTCGGATATCACCTACTTTAACAGAATCCTCCGAGCAGCCACCGCGCTGAGCAACTACAGCGACTATGTCTTTTTTAGACACAGAGTCATCTAGACCTAGCAAGCGGAACGCCGCACACTTTGTAGGCCTAGAAACTCTGGCTAACTCCTCACCTAAAACCTCTTTTATTTTTTGCGCCAAAGCGTCCGCTTTTTCTGCGCTCTTCTCACCTGCCACTTCCAAGATACGGGCACCGGTAGCTGCCTTCCGGAACCGTACACTTGGGATACCACAGCTGTTGAGATCAACTTTTGCCTTGGCATCCTCCATCACTTTGGCGTATGTCGCGCCTTTCTCCATGGCCCCCTGTTGCAGAGTAATTACCACTGCAGCAGTTCGAGGGGCACGCAGCTTCCTCACCGGGGCTGGGCGACTGGCTGGCTTGGTAGTCCCTGTCTTTCCACTTGCCAAGGAAGCTTTGGTCACCTTTTTGCCCCTTTTAGTAACTGCGACCCAATCTTCATCGGTCAAATCCTTCGCAGTCTGCTGAATAGCGGGAAGCGCTGCATCGACTGCCCCACTTTCTCTCTTCTTCGACCTCTTTTTCTTCTTCCCCTTTTGGGGTTGAGTGGCTGTCTGTTCAGCCTTCTTCGTCTGATCCCGTACAGGGGCTGCGGAAGATTTGGCATCCCTACGCTTGTCTGCAGCGAGAGGTGGACGAATGCGCTCTTCTGGCAGCAGCCTATCCTCTACGTCTTCTACTATTGCGCTGACCCTGTTACCCACACTTGAGGCCGGCACTGCAGTGTTCATCCTTTTGTCTGCGGCTAATGGTGGCCGCAAACGCTTCTCGGGAAGCAACCTCTCTTCTAATCCTTCGAGCCTTGCGTTCATCATGGTCCCACACTGGACCATGACGACGCGCACTATTTCCTCCACTGTTGGGGGCCGGGCTGCTGCCGGGCCTTGGGTCTGGTCACACTGCTGCGCGAGCTGACACATCTGGATCAACTCCTTCCGGACCTCAGCAAGCTCACCCGCGAGCCGCTTGTTCGCCGCCTCTAATCGAGCGACCTCTTCCGTCATTGTGCGAGAACGCAACGCACCAAAAGACACTTTAATTGTTTCCACCGCACTATTTAGGGCTCGAACGTAAGTCCCCTTAAGGTTGCCGGATGTCCTGGCAACCTTTTCAATGGTTTCCACGGAATCCAGCACCAGTCTAAATAGGTCTGGCGAGTCCGTTACCTCGCTCACCTCTTCCGATTGTTCCATTAGATCCGGGGATTTACGGAAGGTGGCCGCTATCGCCTCCCTTTTCCGCTTCAGATCATCCGCCATCTCTATTTCAGCCTGAAGCCGAAGCTCCTCAGCTTTTGCCGCATTCAATTCTGCCTTGGCTTTGGCCAGGCCAACGTATTTGCCCGTAGAGGGCGGGCGTCCACGCCCTCTCCTAGCTGGTGTTGTCGGTTGCGACTCGTCATCATCGCCCACATCAGAGCTCGCATCATCTCTTCGACGCTTTCTCCAAAAACGGTTTCCGCATGACAATTCCTGCGAAGCCACGGTCTGGAAACTCACATCAGAATCCGTGTCCGACAAGTCCGCCATTTTCGACGAAGCAACGAGCATATCTTCATCGTTGCTGTCCGGCAGCTCGCAACGGGTCAGCACCACCCGCGCACTTTTCACCACTGGGGCTTGAGTAGCCTCCTCCTCCACACAATCCTTATAACTATAGACTGACGCAGCCGTCTTCCGCACCGAAGCGCAGGAGGTGGCTGCTCCCGTCTCTCTACCTAAATTACACGTCGACCTAGCCGAAGCATCGGAAGACCCACTTTCATCATTAACTACAAGACGACCGGCTCCCCCCTCAGAATACGAACTGGGGAACAACGACGTAGCTGACGCTACGCCGCTACGGGATTCTCCAGCTGCGGAGCAGCTGGTACCCGCCTGAGGTAGTGTTTTTCGATTCGTCATAATTTTCATAGTTTTTTCCCTTTTTGAAGGGGTGAGGTCCCCTTATGTTGGGCGCCCTAGCGGCCAGATTCCCCCTGACCATACCTCACGTGTGAGCCCAGACGTGCACCGTAGCCATCCATAAACAACCACAAAACGTGGTTGTGTATGTGCAGCAGCAACACAAATCCAGACTCACACGCGAAGTACTCCCTTCGGCAGGCGCCAAAACCTTGAGACTTACTCCCCCCCTTACTCCCCTTCCCCCCCTCCCCCCCCATCCTACCCCACCGACAGAGTGCCGGCGCCTGGTGGTTTCTGTTACGTCTATTTCTGATGGAAATAGACCAATAACGGGCAGCAACCGCGAGAAGGAACGACCCCACCAGACTTGCCTTGAGGATCTACACGACCTGCGCTCTCCCTCAAAGCCATTCGCCTCATTACTCGCTCCCAGAGCCGAGTAATGAAGGCCTAGATTTATCCAATACAAGCGACTGAAGCCGCAAGCTAGGCATAGCAACTACTAATGGATAAACCCAGACCCGCCCAACCTAACCTAACCTTTTTTTTTTTTTTTTTTTTTTTTTTTTTTTTTTTTTTTTTACCTGGGAAAATCCTTTATGGATACCACCGTTCCGGGGGGAAACGGTGGTTATGTGGGACTCACCGCCGAAAGGCGGCATACGCACTAAAAAACCAGGGTGTTCCTCCTACACCAACTTAAGACGAGGGGCATGGGACCGCTCGCGCATTACTCCACAGCCCTCGTCGGTGTCGCTGCCCGCCTAGCGGCAGACTCTCCTCCTGGGAGGTCTTCACAAGACCTCGCCACCTCATGTGTGATGCCCCGGAACACACGGGGCATCTCCACCTCTCGACGACCCATTGTTAGGGGATGCCAGGTGCCCCCGCACCCAACACCCCAGGCCCTCGAAGCGGAGACGGGGTGCGGGCTCGATTAGCCCGCCTCCGTGTCCGCGCCCTCCGGAGCGGCTGTGCGAGAGGATCTCTCTCCCTCTCCCGCTCCTCTTCTTCTCCGCCATGGACTGCAGGAGCAAGTCCTGAGCCCCAGCGCATCGGTTGATATTCGCCTGTAGGAAGGTTAGGGCCATACTAACTAACCTTCCTCCATGCGTCCCGATGGACCTTCATCAGGCGGACGCGGCTGCGCCGTAGCCCCAGCCACGTTGGCCTTCCTTCTGACCCCTGTCTTTGACGGGGACTTGGCGCATGCCTTGCTCCCGGAGAGGTGATCCGCCGGCTTCCCTGCTGCTGCACATAGGGTGCAGTTGGGGGCGGCGGTGCAATCTTTGGCCTTGTGGGCTTTTATACCGCAGCGGTAACACTCATCGCTGCGGTCAACCTCGGCCCTGCACTTGGCCGCTATATGGCCCAGTTCAAGGCAGCGGTAGCAGCGGCGGGGTCTTGCCTCTAAGATGCTGACTCGCGCCGCCACCCAGCCTACCAAAACGCGGCCTCCGCTGACCATCACCTTCTTTGCGGCCGCGGTGGGGCAACGCACGAACACGGTGCCCATCCCGGCTTGGCCCCGGCGTATTGCGCCAACGGAAAGCGCCGTCACATGGCATTCGCCCTTCCTGGCCAAGGCCTCCGCCAGCTCCTGCGGAGTGACGGAATCGTCCAGGCCGCTGACACGAAGGTCTGTTGTTATTGTCGGCCTGGAGACTCGTACACTCTCCTCGTCTCCGAACACCTCCCTGAGCTTCTCAGCAAGGACGTCCGCTTTGGCCGCGTTGTCCACACCGGAAACCTCCAGCACTCGTGCCCCAGTAGCCGCCGCCCTGATCTTCAGCGGTGGGAGCCCCAGCTCGCTTAAATTCACCTTCGCCTTGGCCGCTTCCAGCATCTTGGCGTAGGTGACCCCTTTCTCCACCGCACTCTTCTGCAGTGTGATAACCACCGCTGCGGTCCGTGGAGGGCGGAGTTTGGCCGCACCCGCTTTGGGGGGCTGCGTCTTCGGCTTAGGGATTTGGGCCGGAGGGGGAGGCCTCTTCTTCTCGGTGGGTCCTGCCCCTTCCGTGGCACGCACCTTGTCCCGCCTCTTGTCCTTTCCCCGCCTCGTGACCACCTGCCAGTCCTCAACAGGAGCCACAGCGCTAACAGGGGCGGGGGCCGGCTTCGGCTTTGGAACCGCTTTTGTTCCCGGCTTTGGCGCCGGAGTGTCCCTCTGAGTCAAGGACTCAGCTGGACGCACCTCAGCCTCTCTTCTCCGATCTGCCGCCAGAGGGGGCCTCAGGGTCTGCCTGGGCATTAGCCTCTCCTCGATTCCGGCAAAGCGGGCGTCCACCATTGTACCGACTTGCACCATGATGTGCCGCATTGCGTCCTCACCGCAGGGGGCTTGGGCTGGGGCCTGAGCGGGCATCGAGGTCGGATCCACTTGAGCTTGGGCAGCCCTCATCTGCGCCATCTCCCGCCGCAGCTCCTTAAGGTCCGCCGCGAGCCGCTCGTTGGCCTTTACCAGAAGGGCCATCTCCTCAGGTATTGTGCGGGCCCGCGTTTCCTTGAAGGACGCCCTTATCGTGTCCGCGGCCTCCTTGAGCGCCCTCACCGACGTGCCCTTTAGGTTTTTGGACTTAGTGGCCACCGCATACACGATGTCCACTGAGTCCATCAGCATTGCTTCCAACTCGGCGGCATCGCAGCTACCCAGCCGTGAGCCGCGGTCCTCGGGCACAGATGCTGGCACCTTGAGGAATTGCGCCTTCCTCTTTTTTTGTATCTCCTCTTGGAGCTCCTTTTCAGCTGTGAGCCGCATCTCATCTTCCCGCGCCCGGTTGAGCTCGGCCTTGGCCTTCGCCAGCCCGACGTATTCCCCTGTTGTGGGCGGGCGCCCCCTACCACGCCGAGCGCTCGAGACCTTGGGTGACGGTGAGAATTCACCCTGGTCTCCCTGCCCTTCCTGCTCCTCAATATGCCGCTTGCGCAGCCTCCTTCCGGAGCCGTGAGACGACGCGCTCTCCCAGGTCATGCCGTCAGAATCAGATTCTGACAGGCACACCGTCTGAGTTCGAAGCCATGGGGCTTGAGTAGCCTCCACATTCGAAGCAACGAGCAGATCTTCGCCGTTGCTCTCCACCACCTCGCAGCGGGTTAACACTACCCGTGCATCCTTCACCTCACATGCCACCTCGGTGTCCTTATTCAGGCCAGGGTCAGCGGTGTCAACACACGCCTTCGGGGCGCATGCTTCCACCTCCATATCAACGTTGTCCGTATCGCTTGCCAAATCAGTGTCCAGTGTCAGAGTTTTGCCATATTTGTGTTCACGAAGCCGGGCGGATTGCCTGGCTACGAAGCAGTCGCTGCCCCCCCCAGAGTACGAGGGGCAGCCCTCTACCTCGGATGAGGTAGAGGGGTGGGATTCCCCCTTTCGGGGACCCACCTGGGGACCAAATTCACAACTGCTTAGATCCATACTAGTTAACTCCAATGCTCCACATCGTCGTCTCTTTTTTTTTCACTAGGGGTGAGCTCCCCTGCAAGTTTTGAGGGAGCGCCCTGAAAAGGGCGAGCTCGCCTCCTCCAACAACGCGCCCTGAAAAGGGCGTGTCCGCCTATCGGTCCCGCTCAGATCGCGAAACATGACCACGACCATGTTGCGGGGTTTGGCCCTCCACTCATCCCGATGGTTCCCCCCCAGTGTTTGGTCCGCGCCGGTAAACCGGTAACTCCCATTTCTGGGAGCCGTTCCCCTATCCGCCACCCGGGGACGCGCCGCGTTGGGGTACACCTCCCCACCCACTGGAGCAACCCAGCAGGTCCGCGGAACCTAACCTAACCTAACCTTTTTTTTTTTTTTTTTTTACCTGGGAAAATCCTTTATGGATACCACCGTTCCGGGGGGAAACGGTGGTTATGTGGGACTCACCGCCGAAAGGCGGCATACGCACTAAAAAACCAGGGTGTTCCTCCTACACCAACTTAAGACGAGGGGCATGGGACCGCTCGCGCATTACTCCACAGCCCTCGTCGGTGTCGCTGCCCGCCTAGCGGCAGACTCTCCTCCTGGGAGGTCTTCACAAGACCTCGCCACCTCATGTGTGATGCCCCGGAACACACGGGGCATCTCCACCTCTCGACGACCCATTGTTAGGGGATGCCAGGTGCCCCCGCACCCAACACCCCAGGCCCTCGAAGCGGAGACGGGGTGCGGGCTCGATTAGCCCGCCTCCGTGTCCGCGCCCTCCGGAGCGGCTGTGCGAGAGGATCTCTCTCCCTCTCCCGCTCCTCTTCTTCTCCGCCATGGACTGCAGGAGCAAGTCCTGAGCCCCAGCGCATCGGTTGATATTCGCCTGTAGGAAGGTTAGGGCCATACTAACTAACCTTCCTCCATGCGTCCCGATGGACCTTCATCAGGCGGACGCGGCTGCGCCGTAGCCCCAGCCACGTTGGCCTTCCTTCTGACCCCTGTCTTTGACGGGGACTTGGCGCATGCCTTGCTCCCGGAGAGGTGATCCGCCGGCTTCCCTGCTGCTGCACATAGGGTGCAGTTGGGGGCGGCGGTGCAATCTTTGGCCTTGTGGGCTTTTATACCGCAGCGGTAACACTCATCGCTGCGGTCAACCTCGGCCCTGCACTTGGCCGCTATATGGCCTAGTTCAAGGCAGCGGTAGCAGCGGCGGGGTCTTGCCTCTAAGATGCTGACTCGCGCCGCCACCCAGCCTACCAAAACGCGGCCTCCGCTGACCATCACCTTCTTTGCGGCCGCGGTGGGGCAACGCACGAACACGGTGCCCATCCCGGCTTGGCCCCGGCGTATTGCGCCAACGGAAAGCGCCGTCACATGGCATTCGCCCTTCCTGGCCAAGGCCTCCGCCAGCTCCTGCGGAGTGACGGAATCGTCCAGGCCGCTGACACGAAGGTCTGTTGTTATTGTCGGCCTGGAGACTCGTACACTCTCCTCGTCTCCGAACACCTCCCTGAGCTTCTCAGCAAGGACGTCCGCTTTGGCCGCGTTGTCCACACCGGAAACCTCCAGCACTCGTGCCCCAGTAGCCGCCGCCCTGATCTTCAGCGGTGGGAGCCCCAGCTCGCTTAAATTCACCTTCGCCTTGGCCGCTTCCAGCATCTTGGCGTAGGTGACCCCTTTCTCCACCGCACTCTTCTGCAGTGTGATAACCACCGCTGCGGTCCGTGGAGGGCGGAGTTTGGCCGCACCCGCTTTGGGGGGCTGCGTCTTCGGCTTAGGGATTTGGGCCGGAGGGGGAGGCCTCTTCTTCTCGGTGGGTCCTGCCCCTTCCGTGGCACGCACCTTGTCCCGCCTCTTGTCCTTTCCCCGCCTCGTGACCACCTGCCAGTCCTCAACAGGAGCCACAGCGCTAACAGGGGCGGGGGCCGGCTTCGGCTTTGGAACCGCTTTTGTTCCCGGCTTTGGCGCCGGAGTGTCCCTCTGAGTCAAGGACTCAGCTGGACGCACCTCAGCCTCTCTTCTCCGATCTGCCGCCAGAGGGGGCCTCAGGGTCTGCCTGGGCATCAGCCTCTCCTCGATTCCGGCAAAGCGGGCGTCCACCATTGTACCGACTTGCACCATGATGTGCCGCATTGCGTCCTCACCGCAGGGGGCTTGGGCTGGGGTCTGAGCGGGCATCGAGGTCGGATCCACTTGAGCTTGGGCAGCCCTCATCTGCGCCATCTCCCGCCGCAGCTCCTTAAGGTCCGCCGCGAGCCGCTCGTTGGCCTTTACCAGAAGGGCCATCTCCTCAGGTATTGTGCGGGCCCGCGTTTCCTTGAAGGACGCCCTTATCGTGTCCGCAGCCTCCTTGAGGGCCCTCACCGACGTGCCCTTTAGGTTTTTGGACTTAGTGGCCACCGCATACACGATGTCCACTGAGTCCATCAGCATTGCTTCCAACTCGGCGGCATCGCAGCTACCCAGCCGTGAGCCGCGGTCCTCGGGCACCGATGCTGGCACCTTGAGGAATTGCGCCTTCCTCCTTTTTTGTATCTCCTCTTGGAGCTCCTTTTCAGCTGTGAGCCGCATCTCATCTTCCCGCGCCCGGTTGAGCTCGGCCTTGGCCTTCGCCAGCCCGACGTATTCCCCTGTTGTGGGCGGGCGCCCCCTACCACGCCGAGCGCTCGAGACCTTGGGTGACGGTGAGAATTCACCCTGGTCTCCCTGCCCTTCCTGCTCCTCAATATGCCGCTTGCGCAGCCTCCTTCCGGAGCCGTGAGACGACACGCTCTCCCAGGTCATGCCGTCAGAATCAGATTCTGACAGGCACACCGTCTGAGTTCGAAGCCATGGGGCTTGAGTAGCCTCCACATTCGAAGCAACGAGCAGATCTTCGCCGTTGCTCTCCACCACCTCGCAGCGGGTTAACACTACCCGTGCATCCTTCACCTCACATGCCACCTCGGTGTCCTTATTCAGGCCAGGGCCAGCAGTGTCAACACACGCCTTCGGGGCGCATGCTTTCACCTCCATATCAACGTTGTCCGTATCGCTTGCCAAATCAGTGTCCAGTGTCAGAGTTTTGCCATATTTGTGTTCACGAAGCCGGGCGGATTGCCTGGCTACGAAGCAGTCGCTGCCCCCCCCAGAGTACGAGGGGCAGCCCTCTACCTCGGATGAGGTAGAGGGGTGGGATTCCCCCTTTCGGGGACCCACCTGGGGACCAAATTCACAACTGCTTAGATCCATACTAGTTAACTCCAATGCTCCACATCGTCGTCTCTTTTTTTTTCACTAGGGGTGAGCTCCCCTGCAAGTTTTGAGGGAGCGCCCTGAAAAGGGCGAACTCGCCTCCTCCAACAACGCGCCCTGAAAAGGGCGTGTCCGCCTATCGGCCCCGCTCAGATCGCGAAACATGACCACGACCATGTTGCGGGGTTTGGCCCTCCACTCATCCCGATGGTTCCCCCCCAGTGTTTGGTCCGCGCCGGTAAACCGGTAACTCCCATTTCTGGGAGCCGTTCCCCTATCCGCCACCCGGGGACGCGCCGCGTTGGGGTACACCTCCCCACCCACTGGGACAACCCAGCAGGTCCGCGGAACCTAACCTTTTTTTTTTTTTTTTTTTTTTTACCTGGGAAAATCCTTTATGGATACCACCGTTCCGGGGGGAAACGGTGGTTATGTGGGACTCACCGCCGAAAGGCGGCATACGCACTAAAAAACCAGGGTGTTCCTCCTACACCAACTTAAGACGAGGGGCATGGGACCGCTCGCGCATTACTCCACAGCCCTCGTCGGTGTCGCTGCCCGCCTAGCGGCAGACTCTCCTCCTGGGAGGTCTTCACAAGACCTCGCCACCTCATGTGTGATGCCCCGGAACACACGGGGCATCTCCACCTCTCGACGACCCATTGTTAGGGGATGCCAGGTGCCCCCGCACCCAACACCCCAGGCCCTCGAAGCGGAGACGGGGTGCGGGCTCGATTAGCCCGCCTCCGTGTCCGCGCCCTCCGGAGCGGCTGTGCGAGAGGATCTCTCTCCCTCTCCCGCTCCTCTTCTTCTCCGCCATGGACTGCAGGAGCAAGTCCTGAGCCCCAGCGCATCGGTTGATATTCGCCTGTAGGAAGGTTAGGGCCATACTAACTAACCTTCCTCCATGCGTCCCGATGGACCTTCATCAGGCGGACGCAGCTGCGCCGTAGCCCCAGCCACGTTGGCCTTCCTTCTGACCCCTGTCTTTGACGGGGACTTGGCGCATGCCTTGCTCCCGGAGAGGTGATCCGCCGGCTTCCCTGCTGCTGCACATAGGGTGCAGTTGGGGGCGGCGGTGCAATCTTTGGCCTTGTGGGCTTTTATACCGCAGCGGTAACACTCATCGCTGCGGTCAACCTCGGCCCTGCACTTGGCCGCTATATGGCCCAGTTCAAGGCAGCGGTAGCAGCGGCGGGGTCTTGCCTCTAAGATGCTAACTCGCGCCGCCACCCAGCCTACCAAAACGCGGCCTCCGCTGACCATCACCTTCTTTGCGGCCGCGGTGGGGCAACGCACGAACACGGTGCCCATCCCGGCTTGGCCCCGGCGTATTGCGCCAACGGAAAGCGCCGTCACATGGCATTCACCCTTCCTGGCCAAGGCCTCCGCCAGCTCCTGCGGAGTGACGGAATCGTCCAGGCCGCTGACACGAAGGTCTGTTGTTATTGTCGGCCTGGAGACTCGTACACTCTCCTCGTCTCCGAACACCTCCCTGAGCTTCTCAGCAAGGACGTCCGCTTTGGCCGCGTTGTCCACACCGGAAACCTCCAGCACTCGTGCCCCAGTAGCCGCCGCCCTGATCTTCAGCGGTGGGAGCCCCAGCTCGCTTAAATTCACCTTCGCCTTGGCCGCTTCCAGCATCTTGGCGTAGGTGACCCCTTTCTCCACCGCACTCTTCTGCAGTGTGATAACCACCGCTGCGGTCCGTGGAGGGCGGAGTTTAGCCGCACTCACTTTGGGGGGCTGCGTCTTCGGCTTAGGGATTTGGGCCGGAGGGGGAGGCCTCTTCTTCTCGGTGGGTCCTGCCCCTTCCGTGGCACGCACCTTGTCCCGCCTCTTGTCCTTTCCCCGCCTCGTGACCACCTGCCAGTCCTCAACAGGAGCCACAGCGCTAACAGGGGCGGGGGCCGGCTTCGGCTTTGGAACCGCTTTTGTTCCCGTCTTTGGCGCCGGAGTGTCCCTCTGAGTCAAGGACTCAGCTGGACGCACCTCAGCCTCTCTTCTCCGATCTGCCGCCAGAGGGGGCCTCAGGGTCTGCCTGGGCATCAGCCTCTCCTCGATTCCGGCAAAGCGGGCGTCCACCATTGTACCGACTTGCACCATGATGTGCCGCATTGCGTCCTCACCGCAGGGGGCTTGGGCTGGGGCCTGAGCGGGCATCGAGGTCAGATCCACTTGAGCTTGGGCAGCCCTCATCTGCGCCATCTCCCGCCGCAGCTCCTTAAGGTCCGCCGCGAGCCGCTCGTTGGCCTTTACCAGAAGGGCCATCTCCTCAGGTATTGTGCGGGCCCGCGTTTCCTTGAAGGACGCCCTTATCGTGTCCGCGGCCTCCTTGAGGGCCCTCACCGACGTGCCCTTTAGGTTTTTGGACTTAGTGGCCACCGCATACACGATGTCCACTGAGTCCATCAGCATTGCTTCCAACTCGGCGGCATCGCAGCTACCCAGCCGTGAGCCGCGGTCCTCGGGCACCGATGCTGGCACCTTGAGGAATTGCGCCTTCCTCCTTTTTTGTATCTCCTCTTGGAGCTCCTTTTCAGCTGTGAGCCGCATCTCATCTTCCCGCGCCCGGTTGAGCTCGGCCTTGGCCTTCGCCAGCCCGACGTATTCCCCTGTTGTGGGCGGGCGCCCCCTACCACGCCGAGCGCTCGAGACCTTGGGTGACGGTGAGAATTCACCCTGGTCTCTCTGCCCTTCCTGCTCCTCAATATGCCGCTTGCGCAGCCTCCTTCCGGAGCCGTGAGACGACACGCTCTCCCAGGTCATGCCGTCAGAATCAGATTCTGACAGGCACACCGTCTGAGTTCGAAGCCATGGGGCTTGAGTAGCCTCCACATTCGAAGCAACGAGCAGATCTTCGCCGTTGCTCTCCACCACCTCGCAGCGGGTTAACACTACCCGTGCATCCTTCACCTCACATGCCACCTCGGTGTCCTTATTCAGGCCAGGGTCAGCGGTGTCAACACACGCCTTCGGGGCGCATGCTTCCACCTCCATATCAACGTTGTCCGTATCGCTTGCCAAATCAGTGTCCAGTGTCAGAGTTTTGCCATATTTGTGTTCACGAAGCCGGGCGGATTGCCTGGCTACGAAGCAGTCGCTGCCCCCCCCAGAGTACGAGGGGCAGCCCTCTATCTCGGATGAGGTAGAGGGGTGGGATTCCCCCTTTCGGGGACCCACCTGGGGACCAAATTCACAACTGCTTAGATCCATACTAGTTAACTCCAATGCTCCACATCGTCGTCTCTTTTTTTTTTCACTAGGGGTGAGCTCCCCTGCAAGTTTTGAGGGAGCGCCCTGAAAAGGGCGAGCTCGCCTCCTCCAACAACGCGCCCTAAAAAGGGCGTGTCCGCCTATCGGCCCCGCTCAGATCGCGAAACATGACCACGACCATGTTGCGGGGTTTGGCCCTCCACTCATCCCGATGGTTCCCCCCCAGTGTTTGGTCCGCGCCGGTAAACCGGTAACTCCCATTTCTGGGAGCCGTTCCCCTATCCGCCACCCGGGGACGCGCCGCGTTGGGGTACACCTCCCCACCCACTGGGACAACCCAGCAGGTCCGCGGCGCGGAACCTAACCTAACCTAACCTAACCTAACCTAACCTAACCTAACCTAACCTAACCTAACCTAACCTAACCTAACCTAACCTAACCTTTTTTTTTTTT
This sequence comes from Philereme transversata, assembly GCA_963924445.1. Taxonomy (NCBI): domain Eukaryota; kingdom Metazoa; phylum Arthropoda; class Insecta; order Lepidoptera; family Geometridae; genus Philereme; species Philereme transversata. The sequence goes on from CAWUPV010000024.1 coordinate 28,365, forward strand.
TTTTTTTTTTTTTTTTTTTTTTTTTTTTTTTTTTTTTTTTTTTTTTTTTTTTTTTTTGACGCTGGGAAAAATGCTTTATGCATACCCCCCCGTCGGGGGACGGAAGGGTTATGTGGGACTCCCGGCGGTGCTCCCCACCGGTATACCCACTAAACGACCCAGCGGCACTCCCGCATCGCCTATATGGATGGGAACTGGGAATCCGGCACAGCCTTTCCATCCAGCCCCCCGCCGACGACCGCCCGCCTTTACGGCGAGCCCTTCACCCCCCTCCCCACCCTGGGAGAGGGGCCCGAGAATAACCGCGAGTGCTCGCGGTCATTCCCACCCGGCGGAAGTGGAGGATACGTGCAATGCGGGAGAAGACGCCCCCGCGCCTGTCTCCCGCTATCCTCCACCAGGAGGGGGAAGACGATTGTCGTGCAATCGCCTTCTCCGACCCGTTCGTCGCCTGCGGAGTGGCGCTGCGAGAGGGTCTTCCTCCCGCGCCCGCTCCGCCGCCTCCTTTTGCGAAATTACTTCCTCGCAAAAGGAGGCCACCGCAGCCCAGGACTCCTCGCTTCCCAGCATGGCTAAAACCACGCTGGGCAGCGAGAGGTCCTGCCCGACCACCGCCATCAATTGGCGGCGCGGCCCAGACCACGACGCACACACCTCCAGGGTGTGCTGCGCCGTGTCCACCGCCGCGCCACAATCGTGGCAGGCCGGGGTCTCCTCTCTTCCGATCCGGTGCAGGCACGATCCGAAGACGCCATGCCCGGATAGCACCTGCACCAGACGGAAAGAAAGGAAACCGTGGGACCGCCCGAGCCAGTCCTTCAGGACTGGCCCGAGCGCGTCCAACGTTCTGCGGCCAAAGGCTGCGGTGGCGAGGGCCTCCGTCCAATGTTGGACGGTTGCGTCCCTCGCCTCTCTGCGGACGGCCTCCCGCTCTTCTGGGGCAGGGCACTCCCCGAGCGCCCTGCGCCCCGCCGTCCACTCGTACACTCTGGCGAGCACCCCCGCCTCGAGTTCCCAAGGCGGGGTGCCGGCCAGAGCGCACGCTGCCGCAAAGCCCACCGAGCGGTAGGCTCTCGCCACCCGCAGTGCAATGGCCCTTTGGGGCCTGCGGATGGCGGTCGCATTCTCCCTCCTGTGGAGGGAGTCCGCCCAGATGGGGGCCCCGTAAAGGGCCATGCTCTTCAAGATGCCGGCATACAAATGCCGGCATCTCGCCTTCGGCCCTCCCAGGTTTGGGAGGAGCCACGAGAGGGCGTTCGCCGCCTTCAGCAGGCGCGCTGACAACCCGCTGAAGTGCGGGCCGAAGCGCCACCTGCTGTCCAGGGTGAGGCCCAGATATTTCATCTGGGTCCTCACCCCGATCCTGACGCCCTCCACGACGATGTGGGCGTCAGGAGGGATGCGCTGCCGAGGCCCGTGGAAGAACACGGCCTCGGTCTTGTGCAGCGCAACCCCCAACCCGAGGCGGCGGATCCTTCCTGCGACCAAGGATCCGCCAGCCGAGGCCAAACTGGCCGCCTCCCTAAAATCCCTCCCCCGGGCAGTGAGGAGAGTGTCATCCGCGTAGCAGATGACACTCGTGCCCGGGAGGAGGGATCCCCGCAGGAGCCAGTCGAAGCCGATGTTCCACAGGAGTGGTCCTAGGACTGACCCCTGTGGAACACCAGACTCCGCGCCGTACCTCCGGACTTGGCCAGCCTTGTCTACGAGGAGGACCGCTCGGTCCTCCAAGTAGCTGGCCAAGAGGGCCCGCAAGTATGAAGGCACTCCGTGGTACCGGAGTGCCTCCAAGATCGTGGAGTGGGGGACGGAATTGAACGCGTTGGCTATGTCAAATGACACAGCCAACACTCCGTCCCCAGACTCCACGGCAACCTAACCTAACCTAACCTAACCTAACCTAACCTAACCTAACCTTTTTTTTTTTTTTTTTTTTTTTTTTTTTTTTTTTTTTTTTTTTTTTTTTTTTTTTTACCTGGGAAAATCCTTTATGGATACCACCGTTCCGGGGGGAAACGGTGGTTATGTGGGACTCACCGCCGTAAGGCGGCATACGCACTAAAAAACCAGGGTGTTCCTCCTACACCAACTTAAGACGAGGGGCATGGGACCGCTCGCGCATTACTCCACAGCCCTCGTCGGTGTCGCTGCCCGCCTAGCGGCAGACTCTCCTCCTGGGAGGTCTTCACAAGACCTCACCACCTCATGTGTGATGCCCCGGAACACACGGGGCATCTCCACCTCTCGACGACCCATTGTTAGGGGATGCCAGGTGCCCCCGCACCCAACACCCCAGGCCCTCGAAGCGGAGACGGGGTGCGGGCTCGATTAGCCCGCCTCCGTGTCCGCGCCCTCCGGAGCGGCTGTGCGAGAGGATCTCTCTCCCTCTCCCGCTCCTCTTCTTCTCCGCCATGGACTGCAGGAGCAAGTCCTGAGCCCCAGCGCATCGGTTGATATTCGCCTGTAGGAAGGTTAGGGCCATACTAACTAACCTTCCTCCATGCGTCCCGATGGACCTTCATCAGGCGGACGCGGCTGCGCCGTAGCCCCAGCCACGTTGGCCTTCCTTCTGACCCCTGTCTTTAACGGGGACTTGGCGCATGCCTTGCTCCCGGAGAGGTGATCCGCCGGCTTCCCTGCTGCTGCACATAGGGTGCAGTTGGGGGCGGCGGTGCAATCTTTGGCCTTGTGGGCTTTTATACCGCAGCGGTAACACTCATCGCTGCGGTCAACCTCGGCCCTGCACTTGGCCGCTATATGGCCCAGTTCAAGGCAGCGGTAGCAGCGGCGGGGTCTTGCCTCTAAGATGCTGACTCGCGCCGCCACCCAGCCTACCAAAACGCGGCCTCCGCTGACCATCACCTTCTTTGCGGCCGCGGTGGGGCAACGCACGAACACGGTGCCCATCCCGGCTTGGCCCCGGCGTATTGCGCCAACGGAAAGCGCCGTCACATGGCATTCGCCCTTCCTGGCCAAGGCCTCCGCCAGCTCCTGCGGAGTGACGGAATCGTCCAGGCCGCTGACACGAAGGTCTGTTGTTATTGTCGGCCTGGAGACTCGTACACTCTCCTCGTCTCCGAACACCTCCCTGAGCTTCTCAGCAAGGACGTCCGCTTTGGCCGCGTTGTCCACACCGGAAACCTCCAGCACTCGTGCCCCAGTAGCCGCCGCCCTGATCTTCAGCGGTGGGAGCCCCAGCTCGCTTAAATTCACCTTCGCCTTGGCCGCTTCCAGCATCTTGGCGTAGGTGACCCCTTTCTCCACCGCACTCTTCTGCAGTGTGATAACCACCGCTGCGGTCCGTGGAGGGCGGAGTTTGGCCGCACCCGCTTTGGGGGACTGCGTCTTCGGCTTAGGGATTTGGGCCGGAGGGGGAGGCCTCTTCTTCTCGGTGGGTCCTGCCCCTTCCGTGGCACGCACCTTGTCCCGCCTCTTGTCCTTTCCCCGCCTCGTGACCACCTGCCAGTCCTCAACAGGAGCCACAGCGCTAACAGGGGCGGGGGCCGGCTTCGGCTTTGGCACCGCTTTTGTTCCCGGCTTTGGCGCCGGAGTGTCCCTCTGAGTCAAGGACTCAGCTGGACGCACCTCAGCCTCTCTTCTCCAATCTGCCGCCAGAGGGGGCCTCAGGGTCTGCCTGGGCATCAGCCTCTCCTCGATTCCGGCAAAGCGGGCGTCCATCATTGTACCGACTTGCACCATGATGTGCCGCATTGCGTCCTCACCGCAGAGGGCTTGGGCTGGGGCCTGAGCGGGCATCGAGGTCGGATTCACTTGAGCTTGGGCAGCCCTCATCTGCGCCATCTCCCGCCGCAGCTCCTTAAGGTCCGCCGCGAGCCGCTCGTTGGCCTTTACCAGAAGGGCCATCTCCTCAGGTATTGTGCGGGCCCGCGTTTCCTTGAAGGACGCCCTTATCGTGTCCGCGGCCTCCTTGAGGGCCCTCACCGACGTGCCCTTTAGGTTTTTGGACTTAGTGGCCACCGCATACACGATGTCCACTGAGTCCATCAGCATTGCTTCCAGCTCGGCGGCATCGCAGCTACCCAGCCGTGAGCCGCGGTCCTCGGGCACCGATGCTGGCACCTTGAGGAATTGCGCCTTCCTCCTTTTTTGTATCTCCTCTTGGAGCTCCTTTTCAGCTGTGAGCCGCATCTCATCTTCCCGCGCCCGGTTGAGCTCGGCCTTGGCCTTCGCCAGCCCGACGTATTCCCCTGTTGTGGGCGGGCGCCCCCTACCACGCCGAGCGCTCGAGACCTTGGGTGACGGTGAGAATTCACCCTGGTCTCCCTGCCCTTCCTGCTCCTCAATATGCCGCTTGCGCAGCCTCCTTCCGGAGCCGTGAGACGACACGCTCTCCCAGGTCATGCCGTCAGAATCAGATTCTGACAGGCACACCGTCTGAGTTCGAAGCCATGGGGCTTGAGTAGCCTCCACATTCGAAGCAACGAGCACATCTTCGCCGTTGCTCTCCACCACCTAACCTAACCTAACCTAACCTTTTTTTTTTTTTTTTTTTTTTTTTTTTTTTTTTTTTTTTTTTTTTTTTTTTTTTTTTTTTTTTTTTTTTTTTTACCTGGGAAAATCCTTTATGGATACCACCGTTCCGGGGGGAAACGGTGGTTATGTGGGACTCACCGCCGTAAGGCGGCATACGCACTAAAAAACCAGGGTGTTCCTCCTACACCAACTTAAGACGAGGGGCATGGGACCGCTCGCGCATTACTCCACAGCCCTCGTCGGTGTCGCTGCCCGCCTAGCGGCAGACTCTCCTCCTGGGAGGTCTTCACAAGACCTCGCCACCTCATGTGTGATGCCCCGGAACACACGGGGCATCTCCACCTCTCGACGACCCATTGTTAGGGGATGCCAGGTGCCCCCGCACCCAACACCCCAGGCCCTCGAAGCGGAGACGGGGTGCGGGCTCGATTAGCCCGCCTCCGTGTCCGCGCCCTCCGGAGCGGCTGTGCGAGAGGATCTCTCTCCCTCTCCCGCTCCTCTTCTTCTCCACCATGGACTGCAGGAGCAAGTCCTGAGCCCCGGCGCATCGGTTGATATTCGCCTGTAGGAAGGTTAGGGCCATACTAACTAACCTTCCTCCATGCGTCCCGATGGACCTTCATCAGGCGGACGCGGCTGCGCCGTAGCCCCAGCCACGTTGGCCTTCCTTCTGACCCCTGTCTTTGACGGGGACTTGGCGCATGCCTTGCTCCCGGAGAGGTGATCCGCTGGCTTCCCCGCTGCTGCACATAGGGTGCAGTGGGGGGTAGCGGTGCAATCTTTGGCCTTGTGGGCCTTTATACCGCAGCGGTAACACTCATCGCTGCGGTCAACCTCGGCCTTGCACTTGGCCGCTATATGGCCCAGTTCAAGGCAGCGGTAGCAGCGGCGGGGTCTTGCATCTAAGATGCTGACTCGCGCCGCTACCCAACCAACCAAAACGCGGCCTCCGCTGGCCATCACCTTCTTTGCGGCCACGGTAGGGCAGCGTACGAACACGGTGCCCATCCCGGCTTGTCCCCGACGTATTGCGCCAACGGATAACGCCGTCACATGGCATTCGCCCTTCCCTGCCAAGGCCTCCGCCAGCTCCTGCGGAGTGACGGAATCATCCAAGCCGCTGACTCTAAGGTCAGTCGTGATAGTCGGCCTGGAGACTCGTACGCTCTCCTCGTCTCCGAACACCTCCCTGAGCTTCTCAGCAAGGACGTCCGCTTTGGCCGCGTTGTCCACACCGGAAACCTCCAGCACTCGTGCCCCAGTTGCCGCCGCCCTGATCTTCAGCGGTGGGAGCCCCAGCTCGCTTAAATTCACCTTCGCCTTGGCCGCTTCCAGCATCTTGGCGTAGGTGACCCCTTTCTCCACCGCACTCTTCTGCAGTGTGATAACCACCGCTGCGGTCCGTGGAGGGCGGAGTTTGGCCGCACCCGCTTTGGGGGGCTGCGTCTTCGGCCTAGGGATTTGGGCCGGAGGGGGAGGCCTCTTCTTCTCGGTGGGTCCTGCCCCTTCAGTGGCACGCACCTTGTCCCGCCTCTTGTCCTTTCCCCGCCTCGTGACCACCTGCCAGTCCTCAACAGGAGCCACAGCGCTAACAGGGGCGGGGGCCGGCTTCGGCTTTGGAACCGCTTTTGTTCCCGGCTTTGGCGCCGGAGTGTCCCTCTGAGTCAAGGACTCAGCTGGACGCACCTCAGCCTCTCTTCTCCGATCTGCCGCCAGAGGGGGCCTCAGGGTCTGCCTGGGCATCAGCCTCTCCTCGATTCCGGCAAAGCGGGCGTCCACCATTGTACCGACTTGCACCATGATGTGCCGCATTGCGTCCTCACCGCAGGGGGCTTGGGCTGGGGCCTGAGCGGGCATCGAGGTCGGATCCACTTGAGCTTGGGCAGCCCTCATCTGCGCCATCTCCCGCCGCAGCTCCTTAAGGTCCGCCGCGAGCCGCTCGTTGGCCTTTACCAGAAGGGCCATCTCCTCAGGTATTGTGCGGGCCCGCGTTTCCTTGAAGGACGCCCTTATCGTGTCCGCGGCCTCCTTGAGGGCCCTCACCGACGTGCCCTTTAGGTTTTTGGACTTAGTGGCCACCGCATACACGATGTCCACTGAGTCCATCAGCATTGCTTCCAGCTCGGCGGCATCGCAGCTGCCCAGCCGTGAGCCGCGGTCCTCGGGCACCAGTGCTGGCGCCTTGAGGAACTGCGCCTTCCTCCTTTTTTGGATCTCCTCTTGGAGATCCCTTTCGGCTTCGAGCCGCATCTCTTCTTCCCGCGCCCGGTTGAGCTCGGCCTTGGCCTTCGCCAAACCAACGTATTGCCCTGTTGTGGGCGGGCGCCCCCTACCACGCTGTGTGCTCGAGACCTTGGGTGCTGGTGAGGATTCACCCTGGTCTCCCTGCCCTTCACGCTCCTCAATGTGCCGCTTGCGCAGCCTCCTCCCGGAGCCGTGAGAAGACACTGACTCCCAGGTCATGCCGTCAGAATCAGATTCTGACTGGCACACCGTCTCAGATCGAAGCCATGGGGCTTGAGCAGTCTCCACATTCGAAGCAACGGGCAGATCTTCGCCGTTGCTCTCCGTAAACTCGCAACGGGTCAAAACGACCCGTGCATCCTTCACCTCACATGCCACCTCGGTGTCCTTATTCAGGCCAGGGTCAGCGGTGTCAACACACGCCTTCGGGGCGCATGCTTCCACCTCCATATCAACGTTGTCCGTATCGCTTGCCAAATCAGTGTCCAGTGTCAGAGTTTTGCCATATTTGTGTTTACGAAGCCGGGCGGATTGCCTGGCTACGAAGCAGTCGCTGCCCCCCCCAGAGTACGAGGGGCAGCCCTCTACCTCGGATGAGGTAGAGGGGTGGGATTCCCCCTTTCGGGGACCCACCTGGGGACCAAATTCACAACTGCTTAGATCCATACTAGTCAACTCCAATGCTCCACATCGTCGTCTCTTTTTTTCACTAGGGGTGAGCTCCCCTGCAAGTTTTGAGGGAGCGCCCTGAAAAGGGCGTGCTCGCCTCCTCCAACAACGCGCCCTGAAAAGGGCGTGTCCACCTATCGGCCCCGCTCAGATCGCGAAACATGCCCACGACCATGTTGCGGGGTTTGGCCCTCCACTGATCCCGGTGGTTCCCCCCCAGTGTTTGGTCCGCGCCGGTAAACCGGTAACTCCCATTTCTGGGAGCCGTTCCCCTATCCGCCACCCGGGGACGCGCCGCGTTGGGGTACACCTCCCCACCCACTGGGACAACCCAGCAGGTCCGCGGAACCTAACCTAACCTAACCTAACCTAACCTAACCTAACCTAACCTAACCTAACCTAACCTTTTTTTTTTTTTTTTTTTTTTTTTTTTTTTTTTTTTTTTTTTTTAACCAGGTGTAAAATGCTTTATGCATACCCTCCGAACATGGGAGTGTCGGAGGGTTATGTGGGACTCTCCGCCAATAAGGGCGGCATACCCACTAAAAGCACCCGGACGTGCCCTCTCTCTCCGGTTTTGATGGACACCGTGGAACCCGCGAAGGCATAGTCCACGATGTCTACCGGTGGCGCCCCAGCCGTTGCCGGGGCTTCCCGCGCCGTAGGGGAGATGGTCGTGCACGCTTGACCCTCTCCCAGACCGCTTAGTGGCTAATCACCGCAGGCAGAGGACTCCCATCATCCACCTGCAGCCACTATTGGTTGAGTCTGGCGGCAAAACGCCGCCTTCTCACCCCAAGCCGTCTACGCCGGAGGGGATGCGCGAGAGGATCTTCCTCGCGCTCCCGCTCCGCGGTCTCCTTTTGCGAAATGACTGTTTCGCAGAAGGAGACCACCGCCTCCCAGGACCTCTCGTCGCTCAGCATTGCTTCGACGATGCTTTGGAGCGAGAGGTCCACCCGCTGAATAATGCGTGCCATTTGGCCGCGCTCCGCGTCCCAACGACTGCACACCTCGAGGGTGTGCTGGGCGGTGTCGTCGGGACTTCCGCACTCATGGCACAGCGGGGCCGGCTCTCTACCTATTTTGTGCAGGTAGTGACCGAAGCACCCATGCCCAGTCATTACCTGCACGAGCCGGTACGACGTCGCGCCGACTGCCCTCTTCAGCCAAAGGTCGGCCGTTGGGAGGATCGCCTCTATGGTACGGACACCATAAGGGGCGACCTCCAGTTGGGCCTTCCACCGGTCCCGCAGTCGGCGCTCTGTCGCGCGACGGGCGGCTGCCACCTCCTCCGGGGCCGGGCGTTCGCCTGTTGTCCGGACCCTGGACCTACGTTGGTAGGTCTCTGCGTGCACCTCTGCGTCTAGCTCCCACGGGGGGGTGCACGCAAGAAGGCAGGCCGCCGCGTGGGCCACCGTCATATAGGCCCTTATTATTCTTATGGCCACGACCCGTTGTGGCCTCCGCAGCAGGGCCCTATTTCGGGCGGACAGCTTGTCCGCCCATATTGGGGCCCCATAGAGGGCCATGCTCCTTGTCACGCCGGCATATAGCCGCCGGCACAAGGAACCCGGCCCTCCTACATTGGGCAGAAGTTTGCCCAGCGCCGATGCGGCGCCCACGATTCGGGGAGCTAGTCTCGAGAAATGCTCCCCGAAATCCCACTTGCGGTCCAGTATTAGCCCCAGATATTTAATGTGGGGCTTTATTTGGACCGCTTCACCCTCCAGGGTGAGCGTCGCACTCGCGGGCAAATTCCACCCGCGCCCCCCGAAAACTATAGCCTCAGTCTTCGGGAGGCTCACCTTTAGGCCGAGCCTGGCGATCCGTTCAATCGTCAGCTCGGCCGCCACTTCCGCCCTCCGGGAGGTCTCCCGCTTGTCGCTCCCGCGCACTGCCACCATTGTGTCGTCCGCGTAGCAGACGACAAGTGTGCGCGGAAGCAGTTCCCCCCGGATTACCCAGTCGTACCCCAGGTTCCATAGCAGTGGACCGAGCACGGAACCCTGGGGCACGCCGCAGGCCATCACCCTCTCCCCCCGTTGCCCGTCCTTCTTTTCCCAGAGCACTACCCTCTCGGTTAGGTAGTGCTCAACAATCCGCCTCAGGTAGAGAGGCACTTCATGATATCGAAGTGCCTCACTGATCACCCCGTAGGGGAGTGTGCCAAACGCGTTTGCGATGTCTAGTGACACCGCGATGACACCCTCCCCCCTGCTCGACGCGTACTCACAGAAGTCCCTCAGTGACTTCAGCGCGTCGAGCGTGGACCGTCCTTCCCGGAACCCGAATTGTCTGTCCGAGACGTTCGGGCCGGCGGTCTCCATGTGCCGCAGGATCCGGGAGGCCAGAATGCGTTCAAACGCTTTCCCGGCCTCATCCAGCAGCACTATGGGGCGATAGGCGGAAGGGCAATCCACCGGTCGACCCTCTTTACGGAGGAGGCATAGTCGCCCCTCCTTCCATACCCTAGGGAACTTTCCCTCTGTCAGGCAGTCATCCATGACATGCCTGAGTCGGTCCCCTAGGTGTTTCAGGGCGACTGCGAGGACGCGACCGGGAACGCCGTCCGGGCCCGGGGCTTTTTTGCAGCCCCGGAGTCGGTGTATCACTCGATTGAACTCGTCGTCACCTATTGGTTGAACGACGAGCTCGGCCTCCGGTTCCCTTATGGGGTCGACCATTGACGGGGGAGAGATCAAGGGGGCTGGCGGAAACAGCCCCTCGACTACCCTCTGAAGGAGTTCGGGTTCCAGGGAGTCCATGGGGGGAGCGGTGCGCATTTTGTTACGCACCACCTTGTACGGCCGCCCCCATGGGTCCCTGTCCAGGGTGGCCAAGAACGACTCGTGAGCTTCGTCCTTGGCCTTGGCAATCGCCACCTGGAGGGCCTTCTTAGCCTCTTTGAGGGCCCTGTGGAGCCCTTCTTCCTCTTCTGCAGTGTGCCGTCTGCGCCTACAGTGTTGGAAGGCCCGGCGGGCACCGTTACTGGTGGACCGAAGGGCCGCAATTTCTGCGGACCACCAGTATACACTCTTACGTGCGAACCGGCGACCGACCCGAGGCATGGCCGCGTCGCACACCGTCTGTAGTGCGACGCGGAACTGTGCCGCCCTTTCTTCGACTCCGAGGGTGACGGGTGGGGTAGCACACCACTCCTCCACCATGGCCGCCTCGTTCGCCTTGTCCCTGTCCAGCTTGACCAGGGACCACTTCGGGAACTTCCGCCCCCTCCTGGCGCTGCCCGTGATGGGCGCCGGTGGAACCCCCGCTTTGGAGACCCTCATCCTGATGTACAAGTGATCTGAGAGGGTCTCAACATCCTCCAGGACACGCCAATTCGTGACGCGTGCAGCCATGGCAGGGGTCGCGAACGTGATGTCCACAATTGATCCCCCCTGCCGCCGCACGCAGGTATTCGTGGTGCCCTGGTTTAGGACCACGAGTCCCGCTGCCGCCACCCAATCCTCCAGAGCCGTACCCCTATGGTCCGTAATGGGGGAACCCCATGCCGAACTTTTGGCGTTGAGGTCCCCCAGGACCATAACCTGCCTCGGGGCAGCCCTCCGGACCACCCCCCCTAATATCCCCAGGAACGTGTCGAACTCCCGCAGCGGCCTATTGGGGGAGAAGTACGCGGCCACCAGCACCGTATCGTTCCACCATTTAGCCGCCACGAATCCTGGGCCACCCTCAATCCTTGATATGGGGGGGAGGTCCCCCATCGCCGGCACCACTATCGCCACTACTCCGTCGGTGTCCCCTGCCCAATTAGATTGGGGGGGGATGAAGTAGGGCTCTGTTACCACCGTAACGCCAATTTTCCACTCCGCCATGGCCTGCATGAGCAGATCTTGAGCTCTGGCGGAGTGGTTGGCGTTTATCTGCAGGACGTCTAAATGTCGGTGTGCTGACATTTAGACGTCCATATTGTTGTCCTCTTGGTGCCGGCTGGCGGCTGTTTCGGCTGGAGGGGGCCGGATGGGGCGGGTGGGTCTCGGCCTCACCTCTCTTCCCTTTGTCTCCGGTGGGGAGCATTTCGGTCCCCTCATTACGTGATTGGCTGGGAGGCCTGCATGGTGGCATACTGCGCACCGTACTTTTTCCTCCCAGCATTCGGCTGCTTTGTGTCCCTCTGCGCCGCACCGGTAGCACATCTGGCCCCGGTCCACCTTTGAGGGGCACAACTCGCGCGTGTGGCCGACACCCATGCATTTGTAGCACCGCATGGGTGCTGGTCCGACGGAGCTAATCCTGGCAGACGACCAGCCTACCATGATCTGACCGCGCTTGAGGAGGGCTTTTGCCACTCCCACCGGGCATTGCACGAGGGCCACCCCACTACCATCAAAGTATGTAGGGCGAATGCCCCCCACCTTAATTTGCGCCTCGGCGCATCCCCCCGTCTTGGCGACGGCAGCCGCCAGGGTCTCCCTTGTCGCCGACTCATCTAAGCCGGCGACTTTGATGGCGGCCATTTTCTCAGGGCGGCTTATATGGGCAACGTCGCCCACAAGAACCTGCAGCTTTTCTGCGAGGCTGTCCGCCGTCCTTCCTCTCTCTGCTCCAGGGACCTCGATTACTCGGCCCCCCGTCGCTGAGTTCCTGACCTTGACCCGCTGCAGGCCTATCTCCTCCAAGCTTATGCCATTAATGGCCTTGGACATGACCGCCTGCAGCGTGGTGTCGGTGGTAACGTCCTTCCGCATGGTGATTACCACCGCTGCCGTCTTGGGGACTTCCAGACCCTTCTGCTTGGGTGCCGCTTTCTTTTTGGGCGGCGGGGGGGGTGGGGGAGTGGCCGTAGCCTTCCCCTTTCCCTTCCTCTTCTTCTTTCCCGCTTCCTGGGTGGTCCATGCCTCGCCCGGGGGCACAGGTGCAGTCTCCACTGCTGGGGCAGGCTTGGCTGCCGGGGCAGTCTTGGCTGCCGGGGCGGTGGTTTCCGGGGCCACCGGGGCCGCTTTTTTGGCGGCCCTTTTCGGCCTGCCATCCCCAAGCCTGGCCCTGCTCTCGGGCTCGGAAGCCACTACTCTCGTTGAGGCCGATGGGGCCTCCTTCTTCTTATCCGCCGCCAGCGGGGGGCGGATTATTGGTGCTGGAGGAAGGCGACTGGAAATCTCCTCGATTCTTGCATTAAGCATGTTACCGAGGGAGACCGTCAAGTCGCGCTTCATGCTGTCCAGCAATTCCGCCAACTCCGCGGCGGCGGATTGTGTCGGCGGGGGGGCCCTAGGGGCCGGGGTCTCACGCGCCGGCTGCGGGGCCGGGGCCTGGCGCTCTGAGAAGGCAATTCTCAGGGCCTTGAGTTCCGCTGTGCAGAGAGCGAGTTGCTCCCGCATCCTCTTGTTGTCCGCCTTTAGGATGCGGATCTCCTCGTTCTCTGACCTGGAGGCGTCAAGTTCCTCCATAGACCTCAGTATGGTGCGGCAGGCCCGGTTCATGTTGCCCCACACCTCCCCCTTCAAGTTGCCCGACTTGCGGGCCCCCTCCAATATTTCGCATGCCGCCTGTTTGGTGGCCTCCACCGGGTCGGATGGGAGGAGAACCTCAGACGGGTGCGCCGACTTCTTTCCTGTTGGGGAGGTATTTCTCCCACTCCCCTTTGTTCCCTTGGAGCGGAGCTCCGGGAAGTCCTTCCTATACAAGGAGGGGCCGGCGGCGTCATCTGTGTCGGGGCTGAGGTACGTCTCCGGACTTCGGAGCCTACCTCTTGCCGACGCCATCCCCGCGTAAGCCCCTTTGGGCTTGCCCCTCCGGGCTGTTCCAACCTTAGGCCCATTATCGGGCCTTTCGTCATCCGCCTGGTCTACATGACCCCTCTTCTTAGACTGAGAAGTCACTTCCATGGCCTCTGAGAATTCTTCCTCGGATTCTGAGGAAGAAGAAGCCAAAGTTCTTTCGTCCCACTTGCGGTGGGAACCCCCGTTCTCTTCAGACGTGGCCATTGTGGCCCCGCCAACGTCTCTGTTAACTTTAGTCCAAATCCGACCACCCCAGCCGAAGTTATCTCCCAAAACAGAGTTTTGTTAGAAAACGGTCAAGGGGGAGTCGGCTCGGAGAAATCCCATACAAATTTCAAAAAGCGCCTGAAAAACCAAAATAGCAACAAGATTCTTCAGGACACTTTTTGAAAAATTTTTTTGGCTGACTTCCCCTTAACGGAGCCGAAAACCAAAAATAACACCTTATAGGGGCTGAAGTCCCCTATCCCCTGGCACCCCTACTGAGACCGTAGGGGAAAACCAGACCCCAAGTATTCACTCCTGAACTTTCCCAACTTTTTTGGCAAAAATTTTTTTCAAAATTTTCCCTAAAATTACTAAAAATCCGATTACTTCCAAACCCTAAGGACAAAAGCAACCGGACCTAGCCTACGCGAAATTTAATAAATGCCGCTATAACCTAACCTAAAAAAGTGCTAAAAACGATAGCCGCAAACCCGACTTTTTTTCGATTGAAAAAGGTAAACAAACCGTTTTTCAACCGAAAAATCGTGAGTTGTAACTTTTTTCCGCTTTTGATGATATTTTTGTCCGCAAACAACTCAGCGCCACAGCGTTTTCACAGCCGTGTGCGCCTCGTTAATCCGCAACTTACGATGTATTGAACTTCGCTGTAGCTCACATAGGCTGATCGCTAAGGCAGTTAATACATCGGGTCGGACCTCCAAAACTCGTCCAACCTAACCTAACCTAACCTAACCTAACCTAACCTAACCTAACCTAACCTAACCTAACCTAACCTAACCTAACCTAACCTAACCTAACCTAACCTAACCTAACCTAACCCCAGTCTGGCTCTTACCGCCGTTGAGAGCGCCCACTTACACTCTTGCCTCCACGCTTTAAAATCCGTGAAAAATAACAAAAAGTGACTTTTCAAGCAGTGTGACATATCAAAACCTGCGGAATCACAAGGCGCACACGGGCGTGAAAACACCGTGTCGCTAAGTGCATAACCCACGGAGTTATACACAAAAAACCAAAAATTTGAGGATTTTAAAAACTTCAAGTGAGTGTTAAACGGGTTCTACAGCGGTGACCTATATTTTTTAAACTGCCTTCGGGAGTGCCTCCAGAAGGGCCACATTTTAGACCTTTTTGCCGATTTTTCCCGCGCAGGCGCGCGGAAATAATCGCAAAAAACCAAAAACCACGTGGCCACGAGGTCAGTGATCCAGGGCTGCGGGGGGATTGCTGACGTCGGAGGATCGAAGACACCGCAGAGGACATCCGGAGGGCGTTTTTAGATTTAAAATAGGTTAAGTTTTTATAGAGATAGAGCATTTTTAAAATTTTGTAAATATTTAAATAATTTTAAAACTGTCAAAAGATCGGTGACCCCCCTTTTTTAAATTGAAAATATACAGATCCTAACGACCCCTACGTCATATAAAAAATTTGACGTAGGTCAATCAGTCAGTTTTTAAGTTATAATTTTTCAAAAATTTTGTTGGTACACGTGGTACCCCTAATTTTAAAGTTAGAAATTTAAATTGTTTAGTATAAGCTTGTAAATATTATTAGGAAGGATCCTCAAAAATCTCAAAAATTTTAGAACAAAATTCACTTAGTTAGGTCATTTTTTATGTAAATATTAGTGTTTTTTGTAATTATTAAATCGGGGGGGGGGTCCTATCACAACGTGGTTGGGCTTGATTTACTGCGGTGGTTTAGCCCTTTAAAACGAGCCCAAACACGGTCTGATTCGGACAAAGGCGACCAAAGTTAGCATTGGAGCGTCCATTTTGGACGCCATCTTTGATTTGTAAGAACTTAAATATCTTGAAAACGGACAGTCCGATCAGAGTGCGGTTTTCTTAGTTATAACAGTCGCTATATAGGCGTCTGCTAGGACCTCTTGGAGCTCTATGTAGAGTCACTTTTCTTTGACCTGAGCCGGCGTGCGGGGGGTGTAGACTGCACCAGGCAGAATTCTCTGCCCAAAACCTCGTCTCTCTAAGACTAAAACTCGCAAAGTTGTGGGAAGATTAAAAAGTGGCGGCCATCTTGTCCGCCATCTTGGAAATCTTTAATCCCACATAACTTTGGCTAGAGTGGTCCAATTGAGACGGGGTTTTCACCACTGGAGCCGTCTGCGCCTCTTCCTGCGGTGGAACGGGTTCTTGGTAGAGTTGGGGCTCTACGTAGAGCAAAAATTTTTTGACTTTGCCTAAGGTTGTGGAGACGTAGAAGAGACCAAATAAGGCACTCCTGTTGACACTTGAAACTGTTCCGGCTGATAAAAGTCATTTGTGGCAATTTGTGCGCCATACTGGGAAAGTTTTAAAAGTTCATATCTCGCTGACCGATCAACCGATCTTGACGAAATTTTTAGTATAGTATAGGTCATATACGGGCCTATACATTAGCTAGTACGGACTGACTCTACCTAGAGTCATAACCCTTTGGTAGTATTTCTTTTATAACCCTTTTATAACTTTTACAAACTTTTTATTTTTACTGTGTATTAGCGTAGTTATATTGACATAATATTTAAATTTAAATTTATTAAAAAATTATAGACATGTTCGGGATCCGTACTCCTGTAAAATTGCCAGGGAGAAAGGCAAGCCCTGACCCTGAGAAAACCCCGGACCCGACAACAAAGGCAGGACCTTCCGACCAAGCATCAGGTGTGAGGCGCAGCATAGGCGAATGGGAAGCGGGTAAAACCGTTACCAAACGCAAGGCTCAAACGACTCCAAACAAGGCTGGGCCGGCCCCGGCGGTCAACCGCTTCGTCTTATCACAGGCAGGAGAGAGCCCGCCGGTACCGACCAAGACTAAATATGCTAATAGGACGGCGGAAGGAAGAGCCTGCCTAAACGCGGCGAAACAACAACTCGGAAGCGCGCGAAACTTAAAAACTGACATCAAAAATGAGGTCACAAAGTCGGTGGAGCGATTATACCAGCTCATCAAAGAAGCGGAGGCGGAGAAAGCTGACCGAAAGAGGGACCAGGGTGAGGGACAGGAGACGGGGGAGAACATTGAGAAATCATCGGACCTGCCTCTTCCATCCTCTATATCAACAAGGAGGGAATCCGAGGCTGAGAAGGCGTTGGTAGAGAGGATGGAAGAACATAGCAGATTAATAAAAGAGAACAGCGAGCAAATGGTTGAACTGAAACAGGTGATAGAAAAATCACAGAAAACCCTGGAGGGAGTATCATACGCGAGTGTAGCGGCTCAGACGGCTAGGAGGCAGCCCCCCGGCCAGACGGCTCTGCACTCGGTTGTGATCACCTCCAAAGATGAAACTGAAACTGGGGACGAGGTATTGGATAGGATCAGAACCGTTATAAAAGCCAAAGAAGGCGGGATAACGATGGACAGGGTGAGGAAAGCCAGAGACAGAAAGATAATTATAGGCTGTAAAACCGAGGAAGAAAGGAGAAAACTAAGAGAGAGGCTCACCAAGGCAGAAGGCCAACTCCAGGTCGAGGACATAAAAAACAAGGACCCTCTTCTGTTGCTCAGAGACGTCCTTCAGTACAATACGGACGAGGACATCCTGAAGGCACTCAGAAGTCAAAACAGAGGGGTTTTTCTGGGCCTGGAGAACCACGAGGATAGAATGGAGATCCGGTACCGTAAGAAGACCCGAAACCCCCAAACGTCTCACGTTGTGGTTAGGGTGTCTCCGAAAATATGGGCCCGATCGATAGAAGCAGGAGCAGTCCACATAGACCTGCAAAAGGTCAGGGTAGTGGACCAGTCCCCCTTAGTGCAGTGCTCGCTCTGCTTAGCATACGGGCACGGCAGGCGTTTTTGCAACCAGACGGTGGAAAAATGCAGCCACTGTGGGGGACCACACATGCGATCTGAGTGTGCTGACTGGCGGGCTGGTGGGACTCCGACTTGCTGCAATTGCACACACGCAAAAATGGACTTTGCCGACCATAATGCATTTAGTCAAGAGTGTGAAGTGCGGCGCAAGTGGGATGCACTAGCCCGATCCACGATAGCATATTGCTGAGGGCTCCATGGTGGAATTTTATAACAGCACCCAAACTACAACGAGAGGCGACACAAACGCAAAGAGCACAAGGTGGGGGAGCAGAAAAGAAGCCAAGAAGGCACAGACAGACAGTTGGGTGGTTTTCTGTGAACATCAAGGTAGGGTGGGAATACGGGGTGGAACCTGCAGGGTTGGTAGGACTGGAAAAAACCAGGAAAAGGAAAAGACGGACCTAGCGAGATATGAACTTGAGAAAAAACTAAGCACTACCCTAACCAAAGTAAAACATGTAATAACTGGGGATATATTCATAGATAATCGTAATAAGATAGGTAAAAAAGTATGTAGAAAAATAATAAGTAGATAATAATGTTGTTTTATATAATAAGTATATATAAGAGCATTATAAAATAAGAAAATGTAACAAAATCAGTCTATATATATGTTGCGAAATTAAGTGTTATAGTTAAGTTCATGTATAAATAAGTTGATAATATAAGTCTTGGAAAAATGTTTATTCGTAAAAAGAAAAAATTTGTTGCTTTAGAAATAGTATCTACGACCAAAAATAGGAAAATGATAAATATAATATGTTGAATATATATAATAAGTATATATAGTATCAGCATAAATGTAAGAAATAAATAAAAAAGATAATAGATATATAAGACATAATGTTAAGTGTCCAGATAATGCCACTGGAAGTAATAAAATAAAGAATAAACAGTGTGATGTACTACCCTAGAAAATACCCATTAGGTTAAGAAATAAAGATAAATACCCCGTCTACAATTATTCAGCAACAAGGGCTCCGACACCTATATCGGGGGATCATCATGTAGGATAGCTCGCGGGCCGGGCCTCTGCGCCCGGACAGGAAAAAAAAAAAAAAAAAAAAAAAAAAAAACCTAACCTAACCTAACCTAACCTAACCTAACCTAACCTAACCTAACCTAACCTAACCTAACCTAACCTAACCTAACCTAACCTAACCTAACCTAACCTAACCTAACCAGTACCGCTTCGTCCGCAGTCGAGAGCGCCCACGTACACTCGTGCCTCCACGCTAAAAAATTCGGAAAAATTGCAAAAAAGTGACTTTTAGTGCAGTATTATACGTCAAAAGTTGCGTAATCACAAGGCGCACACGTGTGTGAAAACACCAATGTGCTAAGTGCAAAATCCACGAAATTACAAACAAAAAACCGAAAATTTGAGGTTAATCAAAGTTTAAAGTGAGTGTTATATAAAATCTACAGCGGTGACCCACACTTTTTAAAGTGCCTTCGGAAGCGCCTCTAGGAGGACCATATTCCAGACATTTTTACCGATTTTTTCCGCGCAGGCGCGCGGAAATAATAGCGAAAAAGTGAAAACCACGTGGCCACGAGGTCAGTGATCCAGGGCTGCCAGGAAAAAACTGACATCGGGGCCTCCGAGACACCGTCGAGGACAGCTGGAAGGCATTTTTAGATCTAAAATAGGATAAGTTTTTATAGAGATATTGAGTTTTTAAAATTTTGTAAATTTTTAATTATTTTTATTTTAGTCAAAAGATCGGTAACCCCCCATTTTTAAAGTTAATTTGTATAGATCGTAAGGACCCCTACAACATATAAAAAATTTGACTTAGGTTAATCAGTTAGTTTCCGAGTAATAATTTTTTAAAAATTTGGCAGGTACACGAGGTACCCCTAAAATTAAAGTTAGAGATTTAAGTGTTTTAGAATAAATTAGTACACATTTTTTGGAAGGATATTCAAAAATTTCAGAATTTTCCAGTGAAATTTCACTCAGTTAGGCTTATTTTTGTAAAAATTTTAGTGTTTATTGTTTTTATTAAATCGGGGGGGGGTCCAATCACTACGTGGCTGGGCCTAAATTACTACTGTTGCCGGGGCTTTTAAAACAAGCCCAAACACGGCCTAGTTCGGATTAAAACTGCCGGAGTTAGCCTCAGTGCGGCCATATTGGACGCCATCTTGGAATTACAAAAACTGAGATAACTCAGCAACGGACAGTCAGATCGGAAAGCGGTTTCCTGCGTTGCTATAGGCGTCTCTTTGAGCATCCGACAGGACCATCTGGAACTTTACTTAGGGTCCCCCTTTTTTGACTGGACTAGCCGGTGGGGGGTGAGGACTATACCGGGTAGTACACTGTGCTTGAAACCGCGTCTCTCTACGACGAAAACTCGCAGAGTTGTGGGAGTTTTAAAATAGTGGCGGCCATTTTGTCCGCCATCTTGAAAATTTTAAAATCACCATAACTTTGGCTAGAGTGGTCCGATTGAGACGGGGTTTTCACTGCTGGTGTCGTCTACGCCTCTTCTTGCGGTGGATCCGGTCCTGGTAGAGTTGGACTTTTTTTTTATTATTTTATTTTGTTTTATTTGTGGGAAAAAATTTTAAGCTCATATCTCGATAACTTTCATATCTTTTTATAACTTTTACAAACCTTTTTAAATCTTTTTATAACTTTTACAAACCTTTTAAACTCTATCGTGGGTTAGCGTAGACACCTAGCTTTCAAAAATTCCAATAAGAACAGAAAATTCCAATAGGACAAAACATGCTCGGAATGAGAACCCCACCGAAAAAACCAACACCAAAATCCCCCCCTAAGGAGACCGTACCTCCGATGGGGGATTTAACTCCGCAACAAAAATCAAAGAGCGTAGATCGGCTGGCAGAAGCTAGAGCCTGCGTAACAAAAGGGAAAATTAATTTAAACAATGCCAGAAACCTTAAAACGGAGATTAAGACCGAAGTTACACACGTCATTGACAGGCTCTATCAGCTAGTCAAAGAAGCGACAGGTATAAAGGGAGCAGGACAGGAGAAAGCAATTGACTCAGGAGATCTAAGGCAGCAAGGGAGAGAACCACCGAAGCCGGAAGAAATAACGACCGAAAGGGACATAGAAAGGGTTGAGAAAGGCGATGAAATAATAAGAAAAATAGATGAGCATGCAAGGTTACTTGAGGACCATAGGAAAGAAATGGAGAAGCTGGCGGAAACAATGAAGGCACAACAGGAGTCGTATACGAACAGAGGCTCCTATGCAAGCGTAACAATGAGCTCTCCAGCTAGGCAGTCTATAGGCAACACTGCCATGCACTCAATAATTGTCTCATCAAAAGACGACCAAGAGACAGGGGACCAGGTCTTTGAAAGGATCAGGAAGGTGGTTAATGCAAAGGAGGAAGGGACAAAGATCGACAAGATAAGAAAAGCAAAAGACAGGAAGATAATAGTGGGATGTAGGAACGAAGTAGAGCTGAGAAAGGTAAAGGAAAGAATAGCGGAAGAGGAAGGGCAGTTAAACATGGAGGACATAAAAAACAAAGACCCGCTTATCATCCTCTATGGGGTTCTGAAATGCCATACGGACGAAGAAATCACCAGATCAATCCGTACACAGAATGGGCACCTGCTGAGAGAAGTGAGTGGTGAGGATGACCGCATGGAAGTTCGCTTCCGTCGAAAAGCGAGGAACCCACTCATCTCCCACGTCGTCATCAAGGTGTCGCCCCGGATTTGGCAATGCCTCACAGCAGCGGAGACTGTATACATCGACATGCAAAGGATCAGAGTCGCCGACCAGTCCCCCCTAGTGCAGTGCTCGCGCTGCCTAGGATACGGACACGGGAGGCGTTTCTGCACCGAGGCAGTTGATGTGTGCAGCCACTGCGGTGGAGCACACCTGAAGTCGGAGTGTCCTGACTGGTCGAGTGATGTCCCCCCCTGCTGCGTAAACTGTATGAAGACCAAGGCTGCAAAGATTGATCATGGCGCCTTCAGCAACGAATGCCCGGTGAGGCGCAAGTGGGATGCACTTGCAAGATCCACCGTTGCGTATTGCTGAGGGCGTCCCGTACAAGATCATCCAAGCAAACCTCAGAAAGAAGCGATTGGCGACGGACGAGGTCTTCATTGAGGCAGCTAAATGCAAGGCAGCAGCGATTCTTATACAAGAACCATACGTCGGGGCCCAAAAAATATTAAGGTCATACCCAGGAACTAGGATATTTCAAAACACCGAACAAGGCGAGATGGTGAAGGCGGCGATAGCTGTCATGGATCCCACCTTAGATGTTATTCAACACCCGCAGCTCACCACCAAAAACGTCGCCGTCCTAGGGATCCGTACAACCGCTTGGGAAATTAACCTGGTCTCCATCTACCTGGAGGGGGATCAGCCCTTGGAACCATACCTGGAACACCTAACCAAGGTGGTTGAGAAGCTAGGATCAGTCAGGTTGATCATCGGGGGAGATGCAAACTCCTGGAACATCTGGTGGGGTAGCGTCAGAACCAACTCCAGAGGGGAAGACACTATGAAATTTCTCGACGATCACGGTTTGCAGGTACTCAACGACGGATCTACACCAACTTTTGATACGGTGAGAGGAGACCGGGTATACACTAGCCATGTGGATATTACGGCATGTTCTGAGGACATGCTCACCTTGGTGGAAGGATGGACTGTCGTGGAGGGCATGACGAGCTCGGACCACAATGGAATAACATTTAACATACGATTACACAAAGCACAAGGAACACAAATCGCACGCACAACACGACTCTACAACACGAGAAAAGCAAATTGGGATCAATTTAGTGAAAAACTAACCCAATTTAAAGCGGACCAAAATCTCACACTCACAGAAGTAGAACACACACACAGCACACAACAAATAGAAACGGTCATACAAACATACAATCAAGCAATCACACACGCATGCACACAAACCATACCAGCCAAAAAACACACACAAGTACTTACCATTCCATGGTGGTCCGAAAAACTCGCGCAGCTAAAACGGGAAGTCGCCACCAGGAGGAGAAGAATCAGAAATGCCGCACTGGTCCGAAGAGCTAGAGTCGTCGAAGAGTATCTGAAAAAGAAAGAGGAATATGAGTTGGAGGCGGAACAAGCAAAGGTACAGAGCTGGAGGGATTTTTGCACCAAGCAGGATAGGGAGGGGGTTTGGGAAGGGATCTACAGGGTAATAGGCAGGACAAGGAAAAGGGTAGAAGACGAGCCGCTTCGTATTGAAGGCAGGTTGCTGAACGCTAAGGGCTCTGTGAAGGCACTCGCCGACTCTTTTTATCCAGAGGACCTAACAGAAAGCGACAACGCAGAACATCGCAAAATAAGAGCTGAAGCGGAGAGGGTGAACGAGGTACAACAGGCTGAGCTTGGAGACCCATCGTTCACCATGACCGAGCTAAAAGCGGCAATGAATGCCTTCAATCCGAAAAAAGCCCCCGGAGCAGACGGATTTACACTGGATATATGCAGAGAAGCCATAAACAATGACCCAGAAATGTTTCTAGAAATAACAAACAAATGCCTAGAACATGCGCACTTCCCAAATCCCTGGAAGGAGGCTACAGTTGTTGTACTGCGTAAACCGGGAAAAGATACCTACACCACCCCCAAATCGTACAGACCTATCGGGCTCCTCCCAGTACTAGGAAAAATCTTTGAAAAGATGCTAGTCAACCGAATCAAGTACCACCTAGTGCCAAGGATAAGCACTCGCCAGTACGGATTCATGCCTCAGAAGAGCACAGAAGACTCCCTCTATAATCTAATGCGACACATTAACACTAAGCTTGACCAGAAAAGGATACTGACGCTAGTGTCGCTGGACATAGAGGGGGCTTTTGACAGTGCATGGTGGCCGTCCATCAGAGTCCGACTGGCGGAGGAAAAGTGCCCGGTGAACTTGAGACGGGTGGTTGATAGCTATCTATGTAACCGAAAAGTCAAGGTCCGATACTCTGGGGAGGAGTACGTAAAGAGTACAGAAAAAGGGTGTGTACAAGGGTCAATTGGTGGCCCGATCCTATGGAATTTGCTACTGGACCCCCTCCTGAAGGATCTGGAGCTTAGGGGCGATTATGTACAGGCATTCGCGGACGATATAGTACTCGTCTTTGATGGTGGAACGTCGCTGGAGATCGAGAGACAGGCCAATGCCGCGCTCGAACACGTTCGGGCGTGGGGAGTTCGTAACAAGCTAAAGTTTGCGCCACACAAAACCATGGCTATGGTAATTACACGGAAATTAAAATATGACTCCCCGCGTCTGAGCATGGGAGGGATCGATATTTGCCTGTCAAAGGAGATCAAATTGCTTGGACTCACCATCGACAATAAACTAACTTTTAACGCGCACGCCGCGAATGTCTGTCGTAAAGCGCTGAGTTTTTATAATCAGCTGTCGAGGGCCGCCAAGGTTGGTTGGGGTCTTCAGCCGGAAGTAATCCGAATTATCTACACCGCAGTAGTAGAACCCACCATCATGTATGCTGCCAGCGCATGGGCACCAGCAACAGAAAAACTTTGCATAAGGAAGGAGTTTGAATCGGTACAGCGAGGATTCGCACAAAAACTTGTGAAGGCATACAGGACTGTCTCGCTTAACTCGGCGCTACTACTGGCCGGATTGCTTCCACTGGATATTAGAGTCCGGGAAGCAGCCTTACTTTATGAAATAAAGAAAGGTCATACCCGGCATGTAGTAGGAGACCGAGACATCGAGACACAAGTACCGTATGCGGCCATGCCACACCCAGCACTTCGAAATGAGATAACTTTTACCTGCCTGGAAGACGGAGCAGCATTGGACGAGAATCTGGACACCCACATAAACATCTTCACAGACGGCAGTAAGATCCAGGGTAAAGTAGGCGCCGCGCTGTCCATTAGAATCGGAACTACCGAAATAAGTACCCGCAAGTTGAAACTTGATGAATGTTGCACCGTCTACCAGGCCGAACTGCTGGCTCTGGCAGCGGCAACCGAGGAGGCGCTGAAAAGATCCGAACAAAGCAGTAGCATTTTCAGTGACTCGCGCTCAGCCCTAGAAACTGTAGCTAACTTGTCTTCACCCCATCCTCTCGCAGCCCAGATTCGGGAAGCAATAACAAAGATCAGAGATCAGAACAAAACGCTGAAGCTATTCTGGATAAGGGCACACATTGGGCTGGAAGGGAATGAGAGGGCCGACGAGTTGGCAAAGAGCGCAGCACTAACACTAAAGGTTAAACCAAAGTACGACAGCTGCCCAGTCTCATTCGCCAAGCGAGAACTCAGACGAGACTCGCTTGACGAATGGAACCACCGCTACATGACGGCGGAGCAAGGAGCTGTCACGAGAACTTTTTTCCCAGACGCTATTAGGGCACATAGAGTTATAAAACACATAGACTTAACCCCCACCACAGTCCAACTCTTCACAGGACACGGTGGGTTCGCCTCATACTTGTTTCGTTTCAAGTGTAAGGAGAGCCCGTCGTGCCCCTGCGATCCAGAAGTCGAGGAAGATGTCCTGCACTTGATTTGTGACTGTCCCAGATTCGGATCAGCACGTACAGATACGGAAATTGCAATAGGAATAGATATTAGCGTTAAGAATTTGTCATTAATATTAGATAGTAAAGACAGTAGAGATAAGTTTTTAGAATATTGTTGTAAAATAGTAAATGTAACAATTAAAAGAAATAAGTAGTGATAAGGAAACACAATTATATAATAAATTTATATAATTGTCCATAATAAAAGCATTAGCAGATAAGGAAAGATGTAAAATATAGAAATAAATAAATACCCATGTAATCTTAGCTATAAGGAAATATGTTAAATATTAAGTAAAAAAAAAAAAAAAAAAAAAAAAAAAAAAAAAAAAAAAAAAAAAAAATACCTTTGTAACTTTAGATATAAGAAAAGATGAAAATTGGAATAAAAAATACTAATGTAACCTTAGATATAAGAAAAGATGAAAAATCGGAATAAAAATACCTTTGTAACTTTAGATATAAGAAAAGATGAAAAATTTGAATAAATAAAAACCCTTGTTGTGTTAGTCCTCCTCTAATATAAAAGTAGTAGATTCAATACAGTAAGAAAGTGGATGGATATAAGAAAGATAAAGTATGAGGAATGGAAGTGCGAGAAGCATTAAAGCGAGAACTGGTATGAAAGAGTTGTGCAAAAAATGTCCCTGGTCACGCCAGGGGAACCATAGGAAAAAAAAAAAAAAAAAAAAAAAAAAAAAAAAAAAAAAAAAAAAAAAAAAAACCTAACCTAACCTAACCTAACCTAACCTAACCTAACCTAACCTAACCTAACCTAACCTTTTTTTTTTTTTTTTTTTTTTTTTTTTTTTACCTGGGAAAATCCTTTATGGATACCACCGTTCCGGGGGGAAACGGTGGTTATGTGGGACTCACCGCCGTAAGGCGGCATACGCACTAAAAAACCAGGGTGTTCCTCCTACACCAACTTAAGACGAGGGGCATGGGACCGCTCGCGCATTACTCCACAGCCCTCGTCGGTGTCGCTGCCCGCCTAGCGGCAGACTCTCCTCCTGGGAGGTCTTCACAAGACCTCGCCACCTCATGTGTGATGCCCCGGAACACTCGGGGCATCTCCACCTCTCGACGACCCATTGTTAGGGGATGCCAGGTGCCCCCGCACCCAACACCCCAGGCCCTCGAAGCGGAGACGGGGTGCGGGCTCGATTAGCCCGCCTCCGTGTCCGCGCCCTCCGGAGCAGCTGTGCGAGAGGATCTCTCTCCCTCTCCCGCTCCTCTTCTTCTCCACCATGGACTGCAGGAGCAAGTCCTGAGCCCCGGCGCATCGGTTGATATTCGCCTGTAGGAAGGTTAGGGCCATACTAACTAACCTTCCTCCATGCGTCCCGATGGACCTTCATCAGGCGGACGCGGCTGCGCCGTAGCCCCAGCCACGTTGGCCTTCCTTCTGACCCCTGTCTTTGACGGGGACTTGGCGCATGCCTTGCTCCCGGAGAGGTGATCCGCTGGCTTCCCCGCTGCTGCACATAGGGTGCAGTGGGGGGTAGCGGTGCAATCTTTGGCCTTGTGGGCCTTTATACCGCAGCGGTAACACTCATCGCTGCGGTCAACCTCGGCCTTGCACTTGGCCGCTATATGGCCCAGTTCAAGGCAGCGGTAGCAGCGGCGGGGTCTTGCATCTAAGATGCTGACTCGCGCCGCCACCCAACCAACCAAAACGCGGCCTCCGCTGGCCATCACCTTCTTTGCGGCCACGGTAGGGCAGCGTACGAACACGGTGCCCATCCCGGCTTGTCCCCGACGTATTGCGCCAACGGATAACGCCGTCACATGGCATTCGCCCTTCCCTGCCAAGGCCTCCGCCAGCTCATGCGGAGTGACGGAATCGTCCAAGCCGCTGACTCTAAGGTCAGTCGTGATAGTCGGCCTGGAGACTCGTACGCTCTCCTCGTCTCCGAACACCTCCCTGAGCTTCTCAGCAAGGACGTCCGCTTTGGCCGCGTTGTCCACACCGGAAACCTCCAGCACTCGTGCCCCAGTTGCCGCCGCCCTGATCTTCAGCGGTGGGAGCCCCAGCTCGCTTAAATTCACCTTCGCCTTGGCCGCTTCCAGCATCTTGGCGTAGGTGACCCCTTTCTCCACCGCACTCTTCTGCAGTGTGATAACCACCGCTGCGGTCCGTGGAGGGCGGAGTTTGGCCGCACCCGCTTTGGGGGGCTGCGTCTTCGGCCTAGGAATTTGGGCCGGAGGGGGAGGCCTCTTCTTCTCGGTGGGTCCTGCCCCTTCAGTGGCACGCACCTTGTCCCGCCTCTTGTCCTTTCCCCGCCTCGTGACCACCTGCCAGTCCTCAACAGGAGCCACAGCGCTAACAGGGGCGGGGGCCGGCTTCGGCTTTGGATCCGCTTTTGTTCCCGGCTTTGGCGCCGGAGTGTCTCTCTGAGTCAAGGACTCAGCTGGACGCACCTCAGCCTCTCTTCTCCGATCTGCCGCCAGAGGGGGCCTCAGGATCTGCCTGGGCATCAGTCTCTCCTCGATTCCGGCAAAGCGGGCGTCCACCATTGTACCAACTTGCACCATGATGTGCCGCATTGCGTCCTCATCGCAGGGGGCTTGGGCTGGGGCCTGAGCGGGCATCGAGGTCGGATCCACTTGAGCTTGGGCAGCCCTCATCTGCGCCATCTCCCGCCGCAGCTCCTTAAGGTCCGCCGCGAGCCGCTCGTTGGCCTTTACCAGAAGGGCCATCTCCTCAGGTATTGTGCGGGCCCGTGTTTCCTTGAAGGACGCCCTTATCGTGTCCGCGGCCTCCTTGAGGGCCCTCACCGACGTGCCCTTTAGGTTTTTGGACTTAGTGGCCACCGCATACACGATGTCCACTGAGTCCATCAGCATTGCTTCCAGCTCGGCGGCATCGCAGCTGCCCAGCCGTGAGCCGCGGTCCTCGGGCACCGATGCTGGCACCTTGAGGAATTGCGCCTTCCTCCTTTTTTGTATCTCCTCTTGGAGCTCCTTTTCAGCTGTGAGCCGCATCTCATCTTCCCGCGCCCGGTTGAGCTCGGCCTTGGCCTTTGCCAGCCCGACGTATTCCCCTGTTGTGGGCGGGCGCCCCCTACCACGCCGAGCGCTCGAGACCTTGGGTGACGGTGAGAATTCACCCTGGTCTCCCTGCCCTTCCTGCTCCTCAATATGCCGCTTGCGCAGCCTCCTTCCGGAGCCGTGAGACGACACGGTCTCCCAGGTCATGCCGTCAGAATCAGATTCCGACAGGCACACCGTCTGAGTTCGAAGCCATGGGGCTTGAGTAGCCTCCACATTCGAAGCAACGAGCAGATCTTCGCCGTTGCTCTCCACCACCTCACAGCGGGTTAACACTACCCGTGCATCCTTCACCTCACATGCCACCTCGGTGTCCTTATTCAGGCCAGGGTCAGCGGTGTCAACACACGCCTTCGGGGCGCATGCTTCCACCTCCATATCAACGTTGTCCGTATCGCTTTCCAAATCAGTGTCCAGTGTCAGAGTTTTGCCATATTTGTGTTCACGAAGCCGGGCGGATTGCCTGGCTACGAAGCAGTCGCTGCCCCCCCCAGAGTACGAGGGGCAGCCCTCTACCTTGGATGAGGTAGAGGGGTGGGATTCCCCCTTTCGGGGACCCACCTGGGGACCAAATTCACAACTGCTTAGATCCATACTAGTTAACTCCAATGCTCCACATCGTCGTCTCTTTTTTTCACTAGGGGTGAGCTCCCCTGCAAGTTTTGAGGGAGCGCCCTGAAAAGGGCGTGCTCGCCTCCTCCAACAACGCGCCCTGAAAAGGGCGTGTCCGCCTATCGGCCCCGCTCAGATCGCGAAACATGACCACGACCATGTTGCGAGGTCTGGCCCTCCACTGATCCCGATGGTTCCCCCCCAGTGTTTGGTCCGCGCCGGTAAACCGGTAACTCCCATTTCTGGGAGCCGTTCCCCTATCCGCCACCCGGGGACGCGCCGCGTTGGGGTACACCTCCCCACCCACTGGGACAACCCAGCAGGTCCGCGGAACCTAACCTAACCTAACCTAACCTAACCTAACCTAACCTAACCTAACCTAACCTAACCTAACCTTTTTTTTTTTTTTTTTTTTTTTTAAACCTGGGAAAATCCTTTATGGATACCACCGTTCCGGGGGGAAACGGTGGTTATGTGGGACTCACCGCCGTAAGGCGGCATACGCACTAAAAAACCAGGGTGTTCCTCCTACACCAACTTAAGACGAGGGGCATGGGACCGCTCGCGCATTACTCCACAGCCCTCGTCGGTGTCGCTGCCCGCCTAGCGGCAGACTCTCCTCCTGGGAGGTCTTCACAAGACCTCGCCACCTCATGTGTGATGCCCCGGAACACACGGGGCATCTCCACCTCTCGACGACCCATTGTTAGGGGATGCCAGGTGCCCCCGCACCCAACACCCCAGGCCCTCGAAGCGGAGACGGGGTGCGGGCTCGATTAGCCCGCCTCCGTGTCCGCGCCCTCCGGAGCGGCTGTGCGAGAGGATCTCTCTCCCTCTCCCGCTCCTCTTCTTCTCCACCATGGACTGCAGGAGCAAGTCCTGAGCCCCGGCGCATCGGTTGATATTCGCCTGTAGGAAGGTTAGGGCCATACTAACTAACCTTCCTCCATGCGTCCCGATGGACCTTCATCAGGCGGACGCGGCTGCGCCGTAGCCCCAGCCACGTTGGCCTTCCTTCTGACCCCTGTCTTTGACGGGGACTTGGCGCATGCCTTGCTCCCGGAGAGGTGATCCGCTGGCTTCCCCGCTGCTGCACATAGGGTGCAATGGGGGGTAGCGGTGCAATCTTTGGCCTTGTGGGCCTTTATACCGCAGCGGTAACACTCATCGCTGCGGTCAACCTCGGCCTTGCACTTGGCCGCTATATGGCCCAGTTCAAGGCAGCGGTAGCAGCGGCGGGGTCTTGCATCTAAGATGCTGACTCGGGCCGCCACCCAACCAACCAAAACGCGGCCTCCACTGGCCATCACCTTCTTTGCGGCCACGGTAGGGCAGCGTACGAACACGGTGCCCATCCCGGCTTGTCCCCGACGTATTGCGCCAACGGATAACGCCGTCACATGGCATTCGCCCTTCCCTGCCAAGGCCTCCGCCAGCTCCTGCGGAGTGACGGAATCGTCCAAGCCGCTGACTCTAAGGTCAGTCG
This sequence comes from Philereme transversata, assembly GCA_963924445.1. NCBI lineage: Eukaryota > Metazoa > Arthropoda > Insecta > Lepidoptera > Geometridae > Philereme > Philereme transversata. Next base: position 58,260 of record CAWUPV010000024.1, read on the forward strand.
TGATAGTCGGCCTGGAGACTCGTACGCTCTCCTCGTCTCCGAACACCTCCCTGAGCTTCTCAGCAAGGACGTCCGCTTTGGCCGCGTTGTCCACACCGGAAACCTCCAGCACTCGTGCCCCAGTTGCCGCCGCCCTGATCTTCAGCGGTGGGAGCCCCAGCTCGCTTAAATTCACCTTCGCCTTGGCCGCTTCCAGCATCTTGGCGTAGGTGACCCCTTTCTCCACCGCACACTTCTGCAGTGTGATAACCACCGCTGCGGTCCGTGGAGGGCGGAGTTTGGCCGCACCCGCTTTGGGGGGCTGCGTCTTCGGCCTAGGGATTTGGGCCGGAGGGGGAGGCCTCTTCTTCTCGGTGGGTCCTGCCCCTTCAGTGGCACGCACCTTGTCCCGCCTCTTGTCCTTTCCCCGCCTCGTGACCACCTGCCAGTCCTCAACAGGAGCCACAGCGCTAACAGGGGCGGGGGCCGGCTTCGGCTTTGGCGCCGGAGTGTCCCTCTGAGTCAAGGACTCAGCTGGACGCACCTCAGCCTCTCTTCTCCGATCTCCCGCCAGAGGGGGCCTCAGGGTCTGCCTGGGCATCAGCCTCTCCTCGATTCCGGCAAAGCGGGCGTCCACCATTGTGCCGACTTGCACCATGATGTGCCGCATCGCCTCCTCACCGCAGGGAGTTTGGGCCGGGGCCTGAGCAGGCACCGATGACTGAGCCACTTGAGCTTGGGCTGCCCTCATCTGCGCCATCTCCCGTCGTAACTCCTTCAAGTCCGCTGCGAGCCGCTCGTTGGCCTTTACCAGAAGGGCCATCTCCTCAGGCACTGTGCGGGCCCGCGTTTCCTTAAAGGACGCCTTTATTGTTTCCGCAGCCTCCTTGAGGGCCCTCACCGACGTGCCCTTTAGGTTTTTGGACTTCGTGGCCACCGCATAAACAATGTCCACTGAGTCCATCAACATTGCCTCCAGCTCGGCGGCATCACAATTGTCCAGCCGTGAGTCGCGGTCCTCGGGCACCGGTGCTGGCGCCTTGAGGAACTGCGCCTTCCTCCTTTTTTGGATCTCCTCTTGGAGATCCCTTTCGGCTTCGAGCCGCATCTCATCTTCCCGCGCCCGGTTGAGCTCGGCCTTGGCCTTCGCCAAACCAACGTATTGCCCTGTTGTGGGCGGGCGCCCCCTACCACGCTGAGTGCTCGAGACCTTGGGTGCTGGTGAGGATTCACCCTGGTCTCCCTGCCCTTCACGCTCCTCAATGTGCCGCTTGCGCAGCCTCCTCCCGGAGCCGTGAGAAGACACTGACTCCCAGGTCATGCCGTCAGAATCAGATTCTGACAGGCACACCGTCTCAGATCGAAGCCATGGGGCTTGAGCAGTCTCCACATTCGAAGCAACGGGCAGATCTTCGCCGTTGCTCTCCGTAAACTCGCAACGGGTCAAAACGTCCCGCGCGTCTTTCACTCCATATGCCTTCTTGGCACCACCCTGCGCAGACGCGCAGCCTCTCTCCTCCTCATCCTCTCCACCACTTAATCTACTAAAAGAATTTTCATTAAGCATATTCAGTCCCACGAGTACGTGGGAAGGGTGGGTCGCCCCGGACAGTGCCCACTGTAACCGGGGAAGTCTGGCGTAACCCGCTCAGGGGAGCGACACTTCCCTGGCGGGGGACGCAGTAAGGACTGAAACTCCGTTCAGCCTTCCAGACCTCACGCTGCGCCGCCGCTTATCGTCGGGTGATTTTTTATAGAGGTTGTCTTCCTCGTAGCCCGGGCGACCAAGCCAAGGCCTATCGGTCCCGCTCAGATCGTGAAACATGACCACGACCATGTTGCGGGGTTACGATTTTGGGGCGGTGGCAGGGAAGTAGACTCCCACTGCCTGCCCGGCGGCAGGGTGAGTGCACGCCAGGCCCGACTCCCGACTCCTCGTAGCCAAAAAGGCTATCTTACTCCTAGCCTAAAAGACGGCTCCACGAGCACATCCCGACTCCATCCACTGCGCCCTCTGCTAATATCAGAGAGACACGCGGAGAAGACTCCCCTTTTCCCTTCCCGAGGCCCCCAATCCGCTAGTGAAGCGCCGACCCACACAGAATCCCGCAAGGAAGCTGACCCATACAACCGACTCGCGGGAGACCGAGCAGGACGGCGCCGTACCAACAGTTCGGGAACCTCCCCATTTCCCCCCCAGTGTTTGGTCCGCGCCGGTAAACCGGTAACTCCCATTTCTGGGAGCCGTTCCCCTATCCGCCACCCGGGGACGCGCCGCGTTGGGGTACACCTCCCCACCCACTGGGACAACCCAGCAGGTCCGCGGAACCTTTTTTTTTTTTTTTTTTTTTTTTTTTTTTTTTTTTTTTTTTTTTTTTTTTTTTTTTTTACCTGGGAAAATCCTTTATGGATACCACCGTTCCGGGGGGAAACGGTGGTTATGTGGGACTCACCGCCATAAGGCGGCATACGCACTAAAAAACCAGGGTGTTCCTCCTACACCAACCTAAGACGAGGGGCATGGGACCGCTCGCGCATTACTCCACAGCCCTCGTCACTGTCGCTGCCCGCCTTGCGGCAGACTCACCTCCTGGGGTCTTCACAAGACCTCTCCACCTCGTGTGTGATGCCCCGGAACACATGGGGGCATCTCCACCTCTCGATGACCTATTATTAGGGGATGCCAGGTGCCCCCGCACCCAACACCCCAGGCCCTCGGAGCGGAGACGGGGTGCGGGCTCGATTAGCCCGCCTCCGTGTCCGCGCCCTCCGGAGCGGCTGAGCGAGAGGATCTCTCTCCCTCTCCCGCTCCCCTTCCTCCCTCTGCTTGATGACTACCTCACAGAAGGAGGCCACCGCCTCCCATGACCTCTGCTCATCGACCATTTTTAGAATTATGGCCGACAGGGAGAGGTCAGTCCCTACGACCGCGACCAAAGTCTGCCGCGGTTCTGCTCCTCCCGGGCATGCCTCCAGCGCATGCTTCGCCGTGTCCTCCACATGTCCACATTGATAGCAAGCTGGGGAGTCCTCCCTTCGGGCAACGCGATGTAGGTACCTCCCGAAACAACCATGTCCCGAGAGGACCTGCGTCAGTCTAAAGGAAAGACTCCCATGCTTCCTGCGGACCCACTCCTCTAGTACTGGGCTGATCGCCTCCAGTAGTCGACGGGCACTCTGCCCCCTCTGCACTTGCCCATTTAGGAGACGCTCCCTCCATATGGCAATAGCAGACACTCTGGCCTGATTGCGCCAGTGTGCCACCTCCTGCGGCGCCGGTCGCTCGTCCCGCTCCCGCGCCTGCGCTCTGCGCCAGTAGACCGAAGCCAGAACTTCGGCCTCAAGGTCCCACGGGAGCGAGCCTGCGAGCACGCATGCTACTTCGTGAGAGAGTGTGCGATACCCCCTGCACACCCTCACCGCCATCACTCGTTGAGCTCCAATCAGCATGGCAGTGGTCTGCCGATCGAGCTTTCCCGCCCATATCGGGGCGCCATACAAGGCCATAGAGCTTACCACCGCTGTATAGAGGCGGCGGCAGCTCACTTCGCAGCCCCCGATATTCGGAAGCAGGCGACTAAGTGCGCCGGCTGTCCCCAAGATTTTGGGGGACAGCCGCCGCACGTGCTCCTTGAAGTTCCATCTGCCGTCGAGGACGACACCAAGATACTTCAGTGTCGTCCCGACGGGGATGGAAATACCACCCACCACTATGGTGGAGTCTGCAGGTGGTTTCCGCCGCGGACCATGAAAACATATAGCCTCAGATTTGTGGAGCGCCACCTGCAGACCCAGCATCCGGATCCTTGCGATGACCGTAGCGACTCCGGCTGTGGCCAGGATCGCAGCCTCTCTATAGTCGCTTCCCCGGGCGGCAACCAGCGTATCATCGGCGTAGCAAACTACGCTAACGCCACGCAGGCTTGCCCCCCGGAGGACCCAATCGTATCCGACGTTCCACAGGAGAGGGCCAAGAACCGACCCCTGCGGAACACCGCGCGTCATGGGACTACTTCCCTCCCCGCGAGTCGTCGGGAAGACTACCTCTCGATCTGAGAGATAGTCCCCGACGAGTCTGCGTAAGTACTGGGGCACCTTGTGGTACCCCAGACCGGCGTGTATCGTGCTCCAGGGCAGCGTGTTGAATGCATTGGAGATGTCCAACGATATGGCCACCAACACGCCGCCACTGGAGCACGCCTCCTCGGAGAGGTCGCGGACGAGAGATATGGCGTCAATCGTCGAGCGACCTCTCCGGAAGCCGAACTGGTTAGGCGCCAGATCCGGTCCCACCATCTCGAGGTGCCTGACCAGGCGGGCAGCCACTACTCTCTCCAATAGCTTGCCCGCCTCGTCAAGCAGCACAATCGGGCGATAGCCCGAGGGCTCATCCGCGGGACAACCCTCTTTCCTCAGGAGGACGAGTTTGCCCCTTCTCCATCGCCTGGGGAATCTTCCTTCCAAGAGGCACCTATCGAATAGATCCTTCAGTGCGGGTCCCAAGTGCTTCAAGGAGAGGGCCCACGCTCGACCCGGTATGCCGTCAGGCCCAGGTGCCGTGTTCTTGGCCCTCATCCTGAGCACTGCCGCACCCAGCTCACCCTCAGAGATAGGGACAAACTCACTCTCCTCTTCTTCGACAAGATCAGCCGAAGTCATGGGTGGCGCGAACTCGGCCCCCGGAGCACCGGGGAACAAGCCATCGACCACTCTTTGGAGCACCGACGGTTGGAGCGAGGCTGTGATGGGGGGAGCCCAAGGACGAAGCTTTTGCCTCGCCCACTTGTACGGGCGGCCCCATGGGTCGCGCTCAAGCCCCTCCAGCAGCTGCTCCCAGGCCCGCCTCTTAGCCTCGACTATCGCGACGCGAAGGGCCCCAGAAGCCTCTCTGTAGGCAGCGTAAAGAGACTCGCTCTCCTCAGTCTCTCGCCGCCTTCGTCTCCGATACCGCTGGTATAGCCGGCGCCTCATCACACATCTTCTCCGAAGTTCGGCAATCTCCTCCGTCCACCAATAGACTTGGCGTCTCGGCTGCGGGGCTCGCGCGCGCGGCATCGCAGCGTCGCAGACGCGCGACAATGCCTCGCACAGCCTGTCCGCCATCGCGTCCGGGTCTACCGGATCCGGCTCCTGAGGAGTGCCGTTCCACACTTCAACGAGGGCCGCCTCCTTCAGCACTTCGGCGTTGAGGCGCTTCAGGGCCCATCGCGGACCTATCTCGCCACCTACCTCTCTCACCTCATCCGTTCGAGTCGGGGAGACGCTGAACCGGATGTACCGGTGATCGGACAGCGTTACCACGTCTACCAGCACCTGCCAGTCGCGAATACGGCAAGCGATGTCTGGGGTGACGAGCGTCAAGTCGACGATCGACTCACCGTTCCGCCGGACGCAGGTGCTTTCCGATCCCCGGTTTACAACGCAAAGGCCCACCTCGGCCATCCACTCTAGCACGACACCGCCTCGAGCGTTCGTCACCGACGACCCCCACGCCGCTGATTTGGCGTTGAGGTCCCCGAGGACGAGGACGGGGCGCGGGCGGGTCTGTCCAATCAAGGTCCCCACCTCGCCGAGGAGAGTCTCTAGCTCACGAACCGGCCGGTTCGGGGAGTGGTACACCCCCACGATGACGGCCTGGCCCACTCTAGCCACCACGAAACCCCTACCCCTCACCACGTCTTCAAGAGGGGGGGAGTGAACCGGCGATTGCGTGGTGATTGCCACTAGGCCGTCGAGGTCCCCAACCCAGTCAGACCTAGGTCGGACCTCGTAGGGCTCGCTCACCACCGCCACCTGGATCAACCGCTCCGCCATGCTCTGGAGCAAAAGATCCTGAGCTCCGGCAGAGTGGTTGATGTTCGCCTGAAGAAATTTGGTCGCCATACTAATTATTGGTGTCCATGAGATCCTCCTCTTGCGTCGCTGGACGCTGAGTTAGCTGCAAGGGGGCCCTAGGGCCTTCACTAGCCAACTTTTTTCTCCTTCTACCCTTCCTGGGGGGCCTGGCGAAACAAGCTTTACCACCAATACGGTGATTCGCCTCTTTGCTTGCCGCATCACATACAGGGCAGTGCGGATCAGCAGAGCATTGAGCCGCCTTGTGTCCTGGCTTACCGCAGCAGAAGCAGAACCTGCTTCGGTCAACGTCCGCGGTGCATTTAGCGCCCATGTGCCCAAGCTCTAGGCACCTGAAGCATCTTAACGGTCGGGGCTCCAGGATTTTAGCCTGAACTGAGACCCAGCCTACCAAAAGCCTCCCTTCTGAAACTTTCTTAGCTGCGGCAATTGGGCATCGCAGCCAGATCGTACCTCCTCCTTGTCTGCCCGGAGAATGAATTATTTCTCCCGTTCTGATGGCTTCTTTTGCGCAACCGCCCACATCAGCCACGGCTGCTGCTACTTCCTCCTTGGTAGCCGAGTCATCCAGGCCCGTTATGCGGAGTTCAACGCATTTCTCTGGCCTGGTGATCCGAACCACTTCCTCTCCAAGGGATTCTCCGAGTTTCTTGGCCAGAGCATTGGCTTTTTCAGCACTAGAGGCACCGGGCACCTCCAGAAGTCGAGCGCCAGTAGCTGCAGTACGGAACTTTAAGCCTGCAGGTATGCCGAGTTCTTTAAGGTCAATGTGCTGCTTGGCCTCGGCAAGCACTTTCTCATAAGTGACGCCGCGATCTACTGCATCCGGCTTCAGAGTCAGCATGACCGCTGCTGAGCGAGGGGGACGCAGCTTGGCTGGCTTCTTCACTGGTTTTGCACGAGCATTTGTCACTTTCTGTGAGGCCACCTGAGCACTTGGTGCCTTCTTGTCAGCCTTCTTTTTGCTTGTGCCTTTCCGAGCCACCACATTCCACCCCTCATCCATGGATTGGGGCTGCGGAGGCAACAACCGCGGCTCAGTCACTGCCGGTTTGGGTTTCCCCTTTGCCTTTCGAGTCTCTTTAGCTTGAGCTTTCTGAGACTCTTTGGCTGTCTCTTTATTAATGGCTACAGGAGCATCATCATTTGCCATCTCGATCTGCGAGTGGCCCCCCGAGCGAGGAGCAGCAACCGTGACTGCAGGGGCCATCGGCACCATAGATCTCTTTTTATCTGCAGCTAACGGGGGCCGCAGGCGCTTCTCAGGGAGCAACCGCTCCTCTAGTCCTTCCAGTCTTGCGTTCATCATGGTCCCACATTGGTCCATGACGACACGCACTATTTCCTCAATTGATTGGGGCTGAGTTGCCGTCGGAGCTGGCGCCTGATCACGCTGCTGCGCTAGCTGCCGCATCTGGGCTAACTCCTTTCTCATCTCGGCCAACTCGCCCGCGAGCCGCTTGTTGGCTGCCTCCAATCGAACAACCTCCTCCGACATTGTGCGTGACCGCAACTCTTGGAAGGAGACTTTAATCGTCTCCACCGCGTCCTTTAGGGCTCTAACGTACGTCCCTTTAAGGTTGCTAGATGTTTTTGCAACCTTTTCAATTGTATCCACCGAATCTAGGACCAGCCTAGCTAGATCCGGTGGTTCTTGTCCTTCACTGCTCAGTGTACGTGACACTAAGACCGGAGACTTACGGAAAGAGGCAGCTACCGCCTCCTTTTTCCGTCTTATGTCATCCGCCATCTCCATTTCAGCCTGCAACCGAAGCTCCTCAGCTTTCGCCGCGTTCAATTCAGCCTTTGCTTTGGCCAGGCCTACGTACTGCCCCGTAGAAGGGGGACGTCCACGTCCTCTCCGAGCTGGCGACGCGGGCATCGACTCCTCATCCTCTCCCAAGTCCGAGCTCGCGTCGTATCTCCGACGCTTTCTCCAAAATCGGTCTCTTCCTACGGACACCTCCCCTGAAGCCACGGTCTGAAAGCTTGCATCAGAGTCCGCGTCAGACAGGTTCGCCATTGTAGATGAAGCAGCGAGCATATCTTCATCGTTGCTTTCCATCGCTGCGCAGCGGGTTAACACCACGCGCGCCTCCTTCGCTACTTCTACACACGCCATACTGGCGTCGCTGTGCGCAGATGCGCATTCAGCCTCATCTTCATCACTCCCTATCGTCTTCCTTAACCTAAGAGATTTTAAATTTTCATTCATAATCAGTCCCACGAGTACGTGGGAAGGGTGGGTCACCCCGGACAGTGCCCACTGTAACCGGGGAAGTCTGGCGTAACCCGCTCAGGGGAGCGACACTTCCCTGGCGGGGGACGCAGTAGCGACTGAAACTCCGTTCAGCCTTCCAGGCCTCACGCTGCGCCGCCGCTTACCTTCGGGTGATTTTTTATAGAGGTTGTCTTCCTCGCGGCCCGGGCGACCAAGCCAAGGCCTATCGGTCCCGCTCAGATCGCAAAACATGACTGCGACCATGTTGCGGGTTTACGATTTTGGGGCGGTGGCAGGGAAGTAAACTCCCACTGCCTGCCCGGCGGCAGGGTAAGTGCACGTCAGACCCGACTCCCGACTCCTCCTAGCCTAAAAAGGCTATCCTCTCTTGTAGGTACCTAGCCTACAAAGGGACGGCTCCACCAGCCCATCCCGACTTCCCATCCTACCTCCACCTCCAGAGACGGCTCCACCAGCCCATCTCGACTCCATCCACTGCGCCATCTGCTAATCAGAGGGACGCGCGGAGGAGCCTCCCCATTTCTCCCCCAGTGTTTGGTCCGCGCCGGTAAACCGGTAACTCCCATTTCTGGGAGCCGTTCCCCTATCCGCCACCCGGGGACGCGCCGCGTTGGGGTACACCTCCCCACCCACTGGGACAACCCAGCAGGTCCGCGGAGGTCCGCGGAACCTAACCTAACCTAACCTAACCTAACCTAACCTAACCTTTTTTTTTTTTTTTTTTTTTTTTTTTACCAGGGGAAATCCTTTATGGATTCCTTCCCGCCGGGGGGCGGAAAGGATATGTCGGACTCAGCTAAAAGCGCCATACCGACTAAAACCACCTGGGTGTTCCTTCTCTCGCTTCCGGTCGGGGCCGCGGGTAAGTTACACACTCTTCCGTAGCCACCTCCCTCAGCGTCTGCCCTGATGGGCCCTTCTTCCAGAAGGAAGGCTCGAAAGCCTTTCCATACTCCGCTTGAGGCACCTTAGGAACACGTAAGGTGTCTTCCAGCTACGGACCTCATAGAGCGGGCGACAGACCCCCCGATCCATCGCCCGCAGGTCCACGTTATGGCGGCATTCTAGCTATGTAAGCCAGGCGCCGCCGGCCGTGCCGCCTGCGGCGAATCGGAAGAGAGTTCGGGTCTTCCTCCCGCTCCCGTTCCGCCGCTTCCTTCTGCGTTAGGATGGTTTCGCAGAAGGTTTCTACCCCACTCCATGCCTCCTCGCTCTCGGCCATGACCTTGACCAAGGCCGCCAGCGACAGGTCTCCTCCAACAATTGCTGATACGGCAGCACGAGGCACCGCCCAAGCTGGGCACTCTTCGCGCGTATGTTGTGCCGTATCAGCGTCTCCACCTCCACAATGGTGGCACTCCACCGACGGCTCTCGTCCCGCCACCTCGCACAGATACCTGCCGAAACAGCCGTGTCCGGTCAGCATCTGCGCGATGTGGTAGGTGAGCGCACCATGCTTCCGTTCGACCCAAACCCGAAGGATGGGTCGAACTGCCTCCACCAGTTCCCAGCTAGCGCCCGGGATCTCTAAACGCGCTTTCCACCTCCGGAAGAGATCGTCGCGTGCTTCCTCTTCCCACTGCGCGATCTCTCGCGGATGTGGTCGGTCGCCTGCCTCCTGCGCTTCCACGCCCCGCCAATACCTCGCCGCAAGCACCTGCGCATCAAACTCCCACGGCGGGACACCGGCAAGGACACACGCCCCAGCGTGCGACACCGTGCGGTACGCCCTAGCCACCCTGAGTGCCATTCCGCGCTGCGGTTTCCGCAACAGTGGCACGTTTCGGGAGCACAGGGCGTCTGCCCATATCGGCGCACCGTAGAGCGCCATCGACCTCACTACACCGGCATATAGGCGTCTACATGCCCCTCCTGGACCCCCTACATTAGGGAGCAATCTCCCGAGCGCACCGGCAGCAGCCAAAAGTTTCGGGGCCAACCGCCGGAAGTGCTCGTCAAACTTCCAAGTGCCGTCGAGGACGATTCCTAGGTACTTCATCGTCGACCCGACAGCAATGGAAGTTCCCCCTACCATTATTGAGGAACCGGGCGGTGGCGCATTCCGAGGCCCATGAAAAACTAGGGCCTCAGATTTACTGAGGGCCACCTCCAGTCCCAGAGCCCTGATCCTGTGGACCATCTGGGCAACGCCCGCCGTAGCGAGGCGAGCCGCCTCCCGATGAGTCCCTCCGCGGGCCGTCACGAGCGTGTCATCGGCGTAGCAAGTGACGTGTACTCCCGCCAGTGCTATCCCTCGCAACGCCCAGTCGTACCCGATGTTCCACAGGAGCGGACCAAGGACCGACCCCTGTGGAACACCGCACGACATCGCCTTCCTCCCCCAGCCGTCCTTCGTCGGGAATTCTACGGCCCTGCCGTCAAAGTAATCTGCCACCACTTTCCGCAGATACTCTGGTACCCCGTGATAAACCAGGGCCGCCTTAACAGTTTCCCAGGGCAGAGTGTTGAACGCGTTGGATATATCCAGAGATACTGCCCACAACACTCCACCCTCGGAAACCACCTCTTCTGCCAGGTCCCTGACCCGGGCGATCGCGCTCACCGTAGAACGGCCCCGGCGGAAGCCATATTGCGCATCATCGAGCCCTGGGTCCATGCTCTCGACAAGGCGAGCAGCGAGCACACGCTCGAAGAGCTTGCTTACCTCGTCCAAAAGCACGATGGGGCGATAGGCCGACGGCATTTCAGCCGGGCGCCCGTCCTTCCGAAGAAGTACGAGCTTCCCCGTCTTCCACGCCCTCGGGAATCTACCCTCATTGAGGCACGCATTAAATAGGGCCCGCACCCACTCCCCCATCTCTCCAAGCGCGAGCACCAAGGCTCGGCCCGGTATACCATCCAGTCCTGGGGCAGTGTTCTTCAGCCGAAGCTTCATAACAGCTACCCCGAACTCCACCTCAGATATTGGAGGTACCGTGTCGGCGTCACTCTCTTGTCTATGGGTGCCTATAGGTGGTGGCACCCACTCACCCCGTTGGGGGAAGAGAGTGTTCACCACTTGCTCCAGTAGTTGGGGCTCCAGACTCGTGGTTAGCGGGGGGGCCCAAGGTCGCAGTTTTTGACGTACAACGCGATACGGCCTCCCCCATGGATCACGGTCGAGCACCCCTAACCACTCCTCCCATGCTGCCTCCTTGGCCTGCGCGATGGCTACCTGCAGAGCTGTGCAGGTGGTCCTGTAAGCCTGGTATATCGTGTCCTCCTGGCTCTGAACACGGACCCTTCTCCTTCTGTACCGAGTGTAGACGCGGCGCGCGGCAACGCAGGCTCTGCGCAATTCGCCCAGCTCCGGGCGCCACCAGTACACTTCCCGCCGAGGCGGGAATGGTTTGGCCCTCGGCATCGCGGCATCACAGACGCGGGTCAAAGCGCTCCGCAACCGCTCCGCCGCGTCATCCACCTCCTCAATGGGATCAGACAAAGTCCAGGACTCTACCAGAGCTGCCTCTACTGCTACATCTCGGTCCAAGCGCCGTAGCACCCAGCGCGGGACACCTCCAACAGAAGGTTGAGGACCTACTCGTGGAGTGGTAGGGGACGTGGTGACCTCGTAGCGGATGTAGCGGTGATCCGACAGTGTCTCCACGTCCTCCAACACTCTCCATCCCCGGACACGATGCATTAGGGACGACGACGCAAACGTTAAGTCCACGATAGACCCCCCCTGCTGTCGTACGCATGTGTCAACCGACCCCGTATTAAGAAGGGTGAGTCCCATGGACACCACCCACTCTTCCAGTGCCTCTCCCTTGGTGTCTGTTGCTGGGGATCCCCACGCGGTTGATTTCGCGTTAAAATCTCCAGCAACAAGCACGGGGTAGGAGGCTACTTGCCCAATCATGGCCCCGACATCTACAAGCATTTGCTCGAAGTCAGCGAGGCCCCGATTGGGCGAAAAGTACACCCCCACAACCGCCACGCCACCCACAACAGCCAACACGCACCCTCGACCTTTGGACACCCGATCAATGGACGGAGCGCCCGCGGCCGCCGGTGCTACGATAGCCACCAAGCCATCGCGGTCACCCACCCAGTCATTCCGGGGAGGGACCACATACGGCTCGGTGACCACAGCTATCTTTATCATGCACTCTGCCATGCTCTGAACCAAAAGGTCCTGAGCCCTGGCAGAGTGCATGACGTTCGCCTGCAGGAATGGTAACGCCATCTAAACTTCGGTGTCCATCTGCTCCTCCTCGTGCAAAGAGTTGCGCTGGGACGGCTGAGCGGCTTTGGAGCCCGCTTTCACCTTTCCCCTCCTTTTCTGGCCTCTTTGACTCGTTCGAGGCCCTTTTTGGGGCCCGCTTACGGTATTGAGGCACCCCTTCCCACCAAGTGGGTGCACTGCAGGTTTGCCGGCCGCTGCACATACAGCACAGTTTGGCTCAGCCTGACAGCCCCTCGCCTTGTGGTCAGGTTTCCCACAGCGGTAACAAAGACCGCTGCGGTCCACCTCAGACTTGCATTTGGTCCCAACATGGCCGGCTTCGAGGCAACGGAAGCATCTCAAGGGCAAACGGTCGAGTAGCACCACCCTTGCAGAGATCCAGCCCACTTTGAGCCGGCCAACTCCCGTTACCTTTTTCGCGGCCGCGACTGGGCAACTCAGCCACAGTGAGCCGCGGGAGCCTATAACGCCAGCCTTTATGCTGTCGACAGAGCAGCCACCTTGTTCTGCTACGGCCGACGCTACCTCGTCTGGTGTCGCGGAGTCATCTAGCTCCGTGACTCTTATGTCTGCGCGCATCACCGGCCGCTGTACGCGCACCACGTCCGCGCTTAGAACCTCCCTGAACTTCTCCGCCAGAGAATCGGCCTTTACAGCACCCGTGGCACCGGCTATCTCCAGCACCCGAGCACCTGTTGCCCCCGTCCTGAAACGCATCTCCTCAATGCCGAGGGCCTTGAAGTCAACGCGTTCCTTGGCTTCCCTGAGCAGCGCCTTATACGTAGCGCCGCTTTCCACAGCACCTGGCAACAGGGTGAGGGTGATCGCCGCCGAGCGAGGTGGGCGAAGCTTTACTTTGGGAGCAGAAGCGGGAACGGCAGCCACCTTTTTACCAGCCTTTTTGGCAGTCTTCTTCGTGCCTTTACGGGCCACTGTACTCCACGCCTCGCCTGTAAGTGGAGGCGCAGAGCAGCCTAACCGCAGCACACCTGCCGCAGCTGCCTCCTTAGCCGCCAGGCTAACCTTCTTCCCCTTCTTCTGGGATGCGGTGGAGACTTCCGGCACCACAGTTGGAGCCTCACGCTCGGGCCCAGCTTCAGGTCTGCCAAGACGTGATTTGTCAGCAGCTAGCGGTGGCCGCAGACGCACTTCTGGTAAAAGCCTACTTTCCAGAGCTTCCAGCCTGGCGTTCACCATGGTCCCTACCTGGACCATGATGGCGCGTGACAACCCCTCCACGTCCAGTTGCCGACTCCCATCCTGGGAATCCGTTACAGGTCTAGCCGGCCTCAACTCCGCCCTTAATTCCGCAAACTCCTTTCGGAGTGCGGTGAGCTCCATTTGCAGGCGTGTATTGTCGGCCTGCAATTTAGCCGTCTCGTCAGAGATGGAGCGCTTACTCAGCACCTCCACTGCCTCCACTATAAATTTTGTGGCCTCGTTAAGGGACTTTTGAAAGGGGCCACTCAAGTGGC
>CAWUPV010000025.1:0-50189 GCA_963924445.1 Philereme transversata
GTATTTGTATCGTATTTGTATCGTATTTGTAGCGTATTTGTATCGTATTTGTATCGTATTTGTATCGTATTTGTATAGTATTTGTATCGTATTTGTATCGTATTTGCATCATACTTGCATCGTATTTGTATCGTATTTGCATCGTATTTGCATCGTATTTGCATCGTATTTGCATCGTATTTGCATCGTATTTGCATCGTATTTGCATCGTATTTGCATCGTATTTGCATCGTATTTGCATCGTATTTGCATCGTATTTGCATCGTATTTGCATTGTATTTGTACTATCAAACGGGTTCGATTTCCGGGACAAATGTTTGCATGGTCTACAGATATTTGTTGATGCAAATACGATGCAAATACGATGCAAATACGATGCAAATACGATGCAAATACGATACAAATACGATACTAAATGGTTTTTTAAAATCAGTTAATTATTTTAAATTTGCATTTATTTTAGACAACAAGCGATGCATATAGTTTAAGTAAGCTTTATTTATTTGAAGTTAATAACACTTTCACAGCCCATCATATTTTACCGCGCTTGAACGCCTAAAGTATGTGGCATTTTTGTAAATTCTGAGTAAAAAGAATTGAAATATAATAGTTATTAGCCTTTAGTTTTTTTTTTGTATATTTTAGAATATGTCCACGACTCAGGTTCATGATCCGCTGTCAAGTGTTAAAACGGCTTAACAATAGTTTGAACACTATTAGATGAGAGATTAGACAAGGTTAGAGACCCTCTAACACAGGTGTTTTATACTTAAAAGAGGGTCCCAAACCCATGAAATGTAAATATATTTGATTAAGTTTACTGAAACAAATATATTTGTATTTGTATTGTTTTTGTATTGTATTTGTATCGTATTTGTATCGTATTTGTATCGTATTTGTCTCGTATTTGTGTCGTATTTGTATCGTATTTGTATCGTATTTGTATTATATTTGTATTGTATTTGTATCGTATTGGTATTCTATTTGTATCGTATTTGTATTGTATTTGTATCGTATTTGTTTCGTATTTGTATCGTATTTGTATCGTATTTTTATCGTATTTGTATCGTATTTGTATCGTATTTGTATCGTATTTGTATCGTATTTGTATCGTATTTGTATCGTATTTGCATCGTATTTATATCGTATTTGTATCGTATTTGTATCGTATTTGTATCGTATTTGTATCGTATTTGTATCGTATTTGTATCGTATTTGTATCGTATTTGTATCGTATTTGTATCCAATTTGTATCGTATTTGTATCGTATTTGTATCGTATTTGTATCGTATTTGTATCGTATTTGTATCGTATTTGTATCGTATTTGTATCCAATTTGTATCGTATTTGAATCCAATTTGTATCGTATTTGTATCGTATTTGTATCGTATTTGTATCGTATTTGTATCGTATTTGCATCGTATTTGTATCGTATTTGTATCGTATTTGTATCGTATTTGTATCCAATTTGTATCGTATTTGCATCCAATTTGTATCGTATTTGTATCCAATTTGTATCGTATTTGTATCCAATTTGTATCGTATTTGTATCGTATTTGTATCGTATTTGTATCGTATTTGTATCGTATTTGCATAGTATTTGCATCGTATTTGCATCGTATTTGTATCGTATTTGTATCCAATTTGTATCGTATTTGTATCCAATTTGTATCGTATTTGTATCCAATTTGTATCGTATTTGTATCCAATTTGTATCGTATTTGTATCGTATTTGTATCGTATTTGTATCCAATTTGTATCGTATTTGTATCCAATTTGTATCGTATTTGTATCATATTTGTATCGTATTTGTATCGTATTTGTATCCAATTTGTATCGTATTTGTATCCAATTTGTATCGTTTTTGTATCGTATTTGTATCGTATTTGTATCGTATTTGTATCCAATTTGTATCGTATTTGTATCCAATTTGTATCGTATTTGTATCCAATTTGTATCGTATTTGTATCGTATTTGTATCGTATTTGGATCGTATTTGTATCGTATTTGTATCCAATTTGTATCGTATTTGTATCCAATTTGTATCGTATTTGTATCATATTTGTATCGTATTTGTATCGTATTTGTATCGTATTTGTATCGTATTTGTATCCAATTTGTATCGTATTTGTATCCAATTTGTATCGTATTTGTATCCAATTTGTATCGTATTTGTATGCAATTTGTATCGTATTTGTATCGTATTTGTATCGTATTTGGATCGTATTTGTATCGTATTTGTATCCAATTTGTATCGTATTTGTATCCAATTTGTATCGTATTTGTATCCAATTTGTATCGTATTTGTATCGTATTTGTATCGTATTTGTATCGTATTTGTATCCAATTTGTATCGTATTTGTATCCAATTTGTATCGTATTTGTATCGTATTTGTATCGTATTTGTATCGTATTTGTATCGTATTTGTATCCAATTTGTATCGTATTTGTATCCAATTTGTATCGTATTTGTATCGTATTTGTATCGTATTTGTATCGTATTTGTATCGTATTTGCATCGTATTTGTATCGTATTTGTATCGTATTTGTATCGTATTTGTATCCAATTTGTATCGTATTTGTATCCAATTTGTATCGTATTTGTATCCAATTTGTATCGTATTTGTATCCAATTTGTATCGTATTTGTATCGTATTTGTATCGTATTTGTATCGTATTTGTATCCAATTTGTATCGTATTTGTATCCAATTTGTATCGTATTTGTATCGTATATGTATCGTATTTGTATCGTATTTGTATCGTATTTGTATCCAATTTGTATCGTATTTGTATCCAATTTGTATCGTATTTGTATCGTATTTGTATCGTATTTGTATCCAATTTGTATCGTATTTGTATCCAATTTGTATCGTATTTGTATCGTATTTGTATCGTATTTGTATCGTATTTGCATCGTATTTGTATCGTATTTGTATCGTATTTGTATCGTATTTGTATCGTATTTGTATCGTATTTGTATCGTATTTGTATCGTATTTGTATCGTATTTGTATCCAATTTGTATCGTATTTGTATCGTATTTGTATCGTATTTGTATCGTATTTGTATCGTATTTGTATCGTATTTGTATCGTATTTGTATCCAATTTGTATCGTATTTGTATCCAATTTGTATCGTATTTGTATCCAATTTGTATCGTATTTATATCGTATTTGTATCGTATTTGTATCGTATTTGTATCGTATTTGTATCGTATTTGTGTCGTATTTGTATCGTATTTGTATCCAATTTGTATCGTATTTGTATCGTATTTGTATCGTATTTGTATCGTATTTGTATCGTATTTGTATCCAATTTGTATCGTATTTGTATCCCATTTGTATCGTATTTGTATCGTATTTGTATCGTATTTGTATCGTATTTGTATCGTATTTGTATCGTATTTGTATCGTATTTGTATCGTATTTGTATCGTATTTGTATCGTATTTGCATCGTATTTGTATCGTTTTTTATATCCAATTTGTATCGTATTTGTATCGTATTTGTATCGTATTTGTATCGTATTTGTATCGTATTTGTATCGTATTTGTATCGTATTTGTATCGTATTTGCTTCGTATTTGTATCCAATTTGTATCGTATTTGTATCCAATTTGTATCGTATTTGTATCCAATTTGTATCCAATTTGTATCGTATTTGTATCCAATTTGTATCGTATTTGTATCCAATTTGTATCGTATTTGTATCGTATTTGTATCGTATTTGTATCGTATTTGTATCGTATTTGTATCGTATTTGTATCGTATTTGTATCCAATTTGTATCGTATTTGTATCCAATTTGTATCGTATTTGTATCCAATTTGTATCGTAATTGTATCGTATTTGTATCGTATTTGTATCCAATTTGTATCGTATTTGTATCCAATTTGTATCGTATTTGTATCGTATTTGTATCGTATTTGTATCGTATTTGTATCGTATTTGTATCGTATTTGTATCGTATTTGTATCGTATTTGTATCCAATTTGTATCGTATTTGTATCGTATTTGTATCATACTTGCATCGTATTTGCATCGTATTTGCATTGTATTTGCATAGTATTTGCATCGTATTTGCATCGTATTTGTATCGTATTTGTATCCAATTTGTATCGTATTTGTATCCAATTTGTATCGTATTTGTATCCAATTTGTATCGTATTTGTATCCAATTTGTATCGTATTTGTATCCAATTTGTATCGTATTTGTATCGTATTTGTATCCAATTTGTATCGTATTTGTATCCAATTTGTATCGTATTTGTATCGTATTTGTATCCAATTTGTATCGTATTTGTATCCAATTTGTATCGTATTTGTATCCAATTTGTATCGTATTTGTATCGTATTTGTATCGTATTTGTATCCAATTTGTATCGTATTTGTATCCAATTTGTATCGTATTTGTGTCGTATTTGTATCGTATTTGTATCGTATTTGTATCGTATTTGTATCCAATTTGTATCGTATTTGTATCCAATTTGTATCGTATTTGTATCGTATTTGTATCGTATTTGTATCGTATTTGTATCGTATTTGTATCCAATTTGTATCGTATTTGTATCCAATTTGTATCGTTTTTGTATCGTATTTGTATCGTATTTGTATCGTATTTGCATCGTATTTGTATCGTATTTGTATCGTATTTGTATCGTATTTGTATCGTATTTGTATCGTATTTGTATCGTATTTGTATCGTATTTGTATCGTATTTGTATCCAATTTGTATCGTTTTTGTATCGTATTTGTATCGTATTTGTATCGTATTTGCATCGTATTTGTATCGTATTTGTATCGTATTTGTATCCAATTTGTATCGTATTTGTATCGTATATGTATCGTATTTGTATCGTATTTGTATCGTATTTGTATCCAATTTGTATCGTATTTGTATCCAATTTGTATCGTATTTGTATCGTATTTGTATCGTATTTGTATCGTATTTGTATCCAATTTGTATCGTATTTGTATCCAATTTGTATCGTATTTGTATCCAATTTGTATCGTATTTGTATCGTATTTGTATCGTATTTGTATCGTATTTGTATCGTATTTGTATCGTATTTGTATCGTATTTGTATCCAATTTGTATCGTATTTGTATCCAATTTGTATCGTATTTGTATCGTATTTGTATCGTATTTGTATCCAATTTGTATCGTATTTGTATCCAATTTGTATCGTATTTGCATCGTATTTGTATCGTATTTGTATCGTATTTGTATCGTATTTGTATCGTATTTGTATCCAATTTGTATCGTATTTGTATCCAATTTGTATCGTATTTGTATCCAATTTGTATCGTATTTGTATCGTATATGTATCGTATTTGTATCCAATTTGTATCGTATTTGTATCCAATTTGTATCGTATTTGTATCGTATTTGTATCGTATTTGTATCCAATTTGTATCGTATTTGTATCCAATTTGTATCGTATTTGTATCGTATTTGTATCGTATTTGTATCGTATTTGTGTCGTATTTGTATCGTATTTGTATCCAATTTGTATCGTATTTGTATCGTATTTGTATCGTATTTGTATCGTATTTGTATCGTATTTGTATCCAATTTGTATCGTATTTGTATCCCATTTGTATCGTATTTGTATCGTATTTGTATCGTATTTGTATCGTATTTGTATCGTATTTGTATCGTATTTGTATCGTATTTGTATCGTATTTGTATCGTATTTGTATCGTATTTGTATCGTATTTGCATCGTATTTGTATCGTTTTTTATATCCAATTTGTATCGTATTTGTATCGTATTTGTATCGTATTTGTATCGTATTTGTATCGTATTTGTATCGTATTTGTATCGTATTTGTATCGTATTTGCTTCGTATTTGTATCCAATTTGTATCGTATTTGTATCCAATTTGTATCGTATTTGTATCCAATTTGTATCCAATTTGTATCGTATTTGTATCCAATTTGTATCGTATTTGTATCCAATTTGTATCGTATTTGTATCGTATTTGTATCGTATTTGTATCGTATTTGTATCGTATTTGTATCGTATTTGTATCGTATTTGTATCCAATTTGTATCGTATTTGTATCCAATTTGTATCGTATTTGTATCCAATTTGTATCGTAATTGTATCGTATTTGTATCGTATTTGTATCCAATTTGTATCGTATTTGTATCCAATTTGTATCGTATTTGTATCGTATTTGTATCGTATTTGTATCGTATTTGTATCGTATTTGTATCGTATTTGTATCGTATTTGTATCGTATTTGTATCCAATTTGTATCGTATTTGTATCGTATTTGTATCATACTTGCATCGTATTTGCATCGTATTTGCATTGTATTTGCATAGTATTTGCATCGTATTTGCATCGTATTTGTATCGTATTTGTATCCAATTTGTATCGTATTTGTATCCAATTTGTATCGTATTTGTATCCAATTTGTATCGTATTTGTATCCAATTTGTATCGTATTTGTATCCAATTTGTATCGTATTTGTATCGTATTTGTATCGTATTTGTATCCAATTTGTATCGTATTTGTATCCAATTTGTATCGTATTTGTATCGTATTTGTATCCAATTTGTATCGTATTTGTATCCAATTTGTATCGTATTTGTATCCAATTTGTATCGTATTTGTATCGTATTTGTATCGTATTTGTATCGTATTTGTATCGTATTTGCATCGTATTTGTATCGTATTTGTATCGTATTTGTATCGTATTTGTATCGTATTTGTATCCAATTTGTATCGTATTTGTATCCAATTTGTATCGTATTTGTATCCAATTTGTATCGTATTTGTATCCAATTTGTATCGTATTTGTATCGTATTTGTATCGTATTTGTATCGTATTTGTATCGTATTTGTATCCAATTTGTATCGTATTTGTATCCAATTTGTATCGTATTTGTATCGTATATGTATCGTATTTGTATCGTATTTGTATCCAATTTGTATCGTATTTGTATCCAATTTGTATCGTATTTGTATCGTATTTGTATCGTATTTGTATCCAATTTGTATCGTATTTGTATCCAATTTGTATCGTATTTGTATCGTATTTGTATCGTATTTGTATCCAATTTGTTTCGTATTTGTATCGTATTTGTATCCAATTTGTATCGTATTTGTATCCAATTTGTATCGTATTTGTATCGTATTTGTATCGTATTTGTATCGTATTTGTATCGTATTTATATCATATTTGTATCGTATTTGTATCGTATTTGTATCGTATTTGTATCGTATTTGTATCGTATTTGTATCCAATTTGTATCGTATTTGTATCGTATTTGTATCGTATTTGTATCCAATTTGTATCGTATTTGTATCCAATTTGTATCGTATTTGTATCCAATTTGTATCGTATTTGTATCGTATTTGTATCGTATTTGTATCGTATTTGTATCGTATTTGTATCGTATTTGTATCGTATTTGTATCGTATTTGTATCCAATTTGTATCGTATTTGTATCCAATTTGTATCGTATTTGTATCCAATTTGTATCGTATTTGTATCGTATTTGTATCGTATTTGTATCCAATTTGTATCGTATTTGTATCCAATTTGTATCGTATTTGTATCGTATATGTATCGTATTTGTATCGTATTTGTATCGTATTTGTATCGTATTTGTATCCAATTTGTATCGTATTTGTATCCAATTTGTATCGTATTTGTATCGTATTTGTATCGTATTTGTATCGTATTTGTATCCAATTTGTATCGTATTTGTATCCAATTTGTATAGTATTTGTATCCAATTTGTATCGTATTTGTATCGTATTTGTATCGTATTTGTATCGTATTTGTATCGTATTTGTATCGTATTTGTATCGTATTTGTATCCAATTTGTATCGTATTTGTATCCAATTTGTATCGTATTTGTATCGTATTTGTATCGTATTTGTATCGTATTTGCATCGTATTTGTATCGTATTTGTATCGTATTTGTATCGTATTTGTATCCAATTTGTATCGTATTTGTATCCAATTTGTATCGTATTTGTATCCAATTTGTATAGTATTTGTATCCAATTTGTATCGTATTTGTATCGTATTTGTATCGTATTTGTATCGTATTTGTATCGTATTTGTATCGTATTTGTATCGTATTTGTATCGTATTTGTATCGTATTTGTATCCAATTTGTATCGTATTTGTATCCAATTTGTATCGTATTTGTATCGTATTTGTATCGTATTTGTATCGTATTTGCATCGTATTTGTATCGTATTTGTATCGTATTTGTATCGTATTTGTATCCAATTTGTATCGTATTTGTATCCAATTTGTATCGTATTTGTATCCAATTTGTATCGTATTTGTATCCAATTTGTATCGTATTTGTATCCAATTTGTATCGTATTTGTATCGTATTTGTATCGTATTTGTATCGTATTTGTATCGTATTTGTATCGTATTTGTATCGTATTTGTATCCAATTTGTATCGTATTTGTATCCAATTTGTATCGTATTTGTATCGTATATGTATCGTATTTGTATCGTATTTGTATCCAATTTGTATCGTATTTGTATCCAATTTGTATCGTATTTGTATCCAATTTGTATCGTATTTGTATCGTATTTGTATCGTATTTGTATCCAATTTGTATCGTATTTGTATCCAATTTGTATCGTATTTGTATCCAATTTGTATCGTATTTGTATCGTATTTGTATCCAATTTGTATAGTATTTGTATCCAATTTGTATCGTATTTGTATCGTATTTGTATCGTATTTGTATCGTATTTGTATCGTATTTGTATCGTATTTGTATCGTATTTGTATCCAATTTGTATCGTATTTGTATCCAATTTGTATCGTATTTGTATCGTATTTGTATCGTATTTGTATCGTATTTGCATCGTATTTGTATCGTATTTGTATCGTATTTGTATCGTATTTGTATCCAATTTGTATCGTATTTGTATCCAATTTGTATCGTATTTGTATCCAATTTGTATCGTATTTGTATCCAATTTGTATCGTATTTGTATCGTATTTGTATCGTATTTGTATCGTATTTGTATCGTATTTGTATCGTATTTGTATCGTATTTGTATCCAATTTGTATCGTATTTGTATCCAATTTGTATCGTATTTGTATCGTATATGTATCGTATTTGTATCGTATTTGTATCCAATTTGTATCGTATTTGTATCCAATTTGTATCGTATTTGTATCCAATTTGTATCGTATTTGTATCGTATTTGTATCGTATTTGTATCCAATTTGTATCGTATTTGTATCCAATTTGTATCGTATTTGTATCGTATTTGTATCGTATTTGTATCGTATTTGTATCCAATTTGTATCGTATTTGTATCCAATTTGTATCGTATTTGTATCGTATTTGTATCGTATTTGTATCCAATTTGTATCGTATTTGTATCCAATTTGTATCGTATTTGTATCCAATTTGTATCGTATTTGTATCGTATTTGTATCCAATTTGTATCGTATTTGTATCCAATTTGTATCGTATTTGTGTCGTATTTGTATCGTATTTGTATCGTATTTGTATCGTATTTGTATCCAATTTGTATCGTATTTGTATCCAATTTGTATCGTATTTGTATCGTATTTGTATCGTATTTGTATCGTATTTGTATCCAATTTGTATCGTATTTGTATCCAATTTGTATCGTTTTTGTATCGTATTTGTATCGTATTTGTATCGTATTTGCATCGTATTTGTATCGTATTTGTATCGTATTTGTATCGTATTTGTATCGTATTTGTATCGTATTTGTATCGTATTTGTATCGTATTTGTATCGTATTTGTATCCAATTTGTATCGTATTTGTATCCAATTTGTATCGTATTTGTATCCAATTTGTATCGTATTTGTATCCAATTTGTATCGTATTTGTATCCAATTTGTATAGTATTTGTATCGTATTTGTATCGTATTTGTATCCAATTTGTATCGTATTTGTATCCAATTTGTATCGTATTTGTATCGTATATGTATCGTATTTGTATCGTATTTGTATCGTATTTGTATCCAATTTGTATCGTATTTGTATCCAATTTGTATCGTATTTGTATCGTATTTGTATCGTATTTGTATCGTATTTGTATCCAATTTGTATCGTATTTGTATCCAATTTGTATCGTATTTGTATCCAATTTGTATCGTATTTGTATCGTATTTGTATCGTATTTGTATCCAATTTGTATCGTATTTGTATCCAATTTGTATCGTATTTGTATCGTATTTGTATCGTATTTGTATCGTATTTGTATCGTATTTGTATCCAATTTGTATCGTATTTGTATCCAATTTGTATCGTATTTGTATCGTATTTGTATCGTATTTGTATCGTATTTGTATCCAATTTGTATCGTATTTGTATCCAATTTGTATCGTATTTGTATCGTATTTGTATCGTATTTGTATCGTATTTGTATCGTATTTGCATCGTATTTGTATCGTATTTGTATCGTATTTGTATCGTATTTGTATCGTATTTGTATCCAATTTGTATCGTATTTGTATCCAATTTGTATCGTATTTGTATCCAATTTGTATCGTATTTGTATCCAATTTGTATCGTATTTGTATCGTATTTGTATCGTATTTGTATCGTATTTGTATCGTATTTGTATCCAATTTGTATCGTATTTGTATCCAATTTGTATCGTATTTGTATCGTATATGTATCGTATTTGTATCGTATTTGTATCCAATTTGTATCGTATTTGTATCCAATTTGTATCGTATTTGTATCGTATTTGTATCGTATTTGTATCCAATTTGTATCGTATTTGTATCCAATTTGTATCGTATTTGTATCGTATTTGTATCGTATTTGTATCCAATTTGTTTCGTATTTGTATCGTATTTGTATCCAATTTGTATCGTATTTGTATCCAATTTGTTTCGTATTTGTATCGTATTTGTATCGTATTTGTATCGTATTTGTATCGTATTTATATCATATTTGTATCGTATTTGTATCGTATTTGTATCGTATTTGTATCGTATTTGTATCGTATTTGTATCGTATTTGTATCCAATTTGTATCGTATTTGTATCGTATTTGTATCGTATTTGTATCCAATTTGTATCGTATTTGTATCCAATTTGTATCGTATTTGTATCCAATTTGTATCGTATTTGTATCGTATTTGTATCGTATTTGTATCGTATTTGTATCGTATTTGTATCGTATTTGTATCGTATTTGTATCGTATTTGTATCGTATTTGTATCGTATTTGTATCCAATTTGTATCGTATTTGTATCCAATTTGTATCGTATTTGTATCGTATTTGTATCGTATTTGTATCCAATTTGTATCGTATTTGTATCCAATTTGTATCGTATTTGTATCGTATTTGTATCGTATTTGTATCCAATTTGTATCGTATTTGTATCCAATTTGTATCGTATTTGTATCGTATTTGTATCGTATTTGTATCGTATTTGTATCCAATTTGTATCGTATTTGTATCCAATTTGTATAGTATTTGTATCCAATTTGTATCGTATTTGTATCGTATTTGTATCGTATTTGTATCGTATTTGTATCGTATTTGTATCGTATTTGTATCGTATTTGTATCCAATTTGTATCGTATTTGTATCCAATTTGTATCGTATTTGTATCGTATTTGTATCGTATTTGTATCGTATTTGCATCGTATTTGTATCGTATTTGTATCGTATTTGTATCGTATTTGTATCCAATTTGTATCGTATTTGTATCCAATTTGTATCGTATTTGTATCCAATTTGTATAGTATTTGTATCCAATTTGTATCGTATTTGTATCGTATTTGTATCGTATTTGTATCGTATTTGTATCGTATTTGTATCGTATTTGTATCCAATTTGTATCGTATTTGTATCCAATTTGTATCGTATTTGTATCGTATTTGTATCGTATTTGTATCGTATTTGCATCGTATTTGTATCGTATTTGTATCGTATTTGTATCCAATTTGTATCGTATTTGTATCCAATTTGTATCGTATTTGTATCGTATTTGTATCGTATTTGTATCGTATTTGCATCGTATTTGTATCGTATTTGTATCGTATTTGTATCGTATTTGTATCCAATTTGTATCGTATTTGTATCCAATTTGTATCGTATTTGTATCCAATTTGTATCGTATTTGTATCGTATTTGTATCGTATTTGTATCGTATTTGTATCGTATTTGTATCCAATTTGTATCGTATTTGTATCCAATTTGTATCGTATTTGTATCCAATTTGTATCGTATTTGTATCGTATTTGTATCGTATTTGTATCGTATTTGTATCGTATTTGTATCCAATTTGTATCGTATTTGTATCCAATTTGTATCGTATTTGTATCGTATTTGTATCGTATTTGTATCGTATTTGTATCGTATTTGTATCGTATTTGTATCCAATTTGTATCGTATTTGTATCCAATTTGTATCGTATTTGTATCGTATTTGTATCGTATTTGTATCGTATTTGTATCCAATTTGTATCGTATTTGTATCCAATTTGTATCGTATTTGTATCGTATTTGTATCGTATTTGTATCGTATTTGTATCGTATTTGCATCGTATTTGTATCGTATTTGTATCGTATTTGTATCGTATTTGTATCGTATTTGTATCCAATTTGTATCGTATTTGTATCCAATTTGTATCGTATTTGTATCCAATTTGTATCGTATTTGTATCCAATTTGTATCGTATTTGTATCGTATTTGTATCGTATTTGTATCGTATTTGTATCCAATTTGTATCGTATTTGTATCCAATTTGTATCGTATTTGTATCGTATATGTATCGTATTTGTATCGTATTTGTATCCAATTTGTATCGTATTTGTATCCAATTTGTATCGTATTTGTATCGTATTTGTATCGTATTTGTATCCAATTTGTATCGTATTTGTATCCAATTTGTATCGTATTTGTATCGTATTTGTATCGTATTTGTATCCAATTTGTTTCGTATTTGTATCGTATTTGTATCCAATTTGTATCGTATTTGTATCCAATTTGTATCGTATTCGTATCGTATTTGTATCGTATTTGTATCGTATTTGTATCGTATTTATATCATATTTGTATCGTATTTGTATCGTATTTGTATCGTATTTGTATCGTATTTGTATCGTATTTGTATCGTATTTGTATCCAATTTGTATCGTATTTGTATCGTATTTGTATCGTATTTGTATCCAATTTGTATCGTATTTGTATCCAATTTGTATCGTATTTGTATCCAATTTGTATCGTATTTGTATCGTATTTGTATCGTATTTGTATCGTATTTGTATCGTATTTGTATCGTATTTGTATCGTATTTGTATCCAATTTGTATCGTATATGTATCCAATTTGTATCGTATTTGTATCCAATTTGTATCGTATTTGTATCGTATTTGTATCGTATTTGTATCGTATTTGTATCCAATTTGTATCGTATTTGTATCCAATTTGTATCGTATTTGTATCGTATATGTATCGTATTTGTATCGTATTTGTATCGTATTTGTATCGTATTTGTATCCAATTTGTATCGTATTTGTATCCAATTTGTATCGTATTTGTATCGTATTTGTATCGTATTTGTATCCAATTTGTATCGTATTTGTATCCAATTTGTATAGTATTTGTATCCAATTTGTATCGTATTTGTATCGTATTTGTATCGTATTTGTATCGTATTTGTATCGTATTTGTATCGTATTTGTATCGTATTTGTATCGTATTTGTATCCAATTTGTATCGTATTTGTATCCAATTTGTATCGTATTTGTATCGTATTTGTATCGTATTTGTATCGTATTTGCATCGTATTTGTATCGTATTTGTATCGTATTTGTATCGTATTTGTATCCAATTTGTATCGTATTTGTATCCAATTTGTATCGTATTTGTATCCAATTTGTATAGTATTTGTATCCAATTTGTATCGTATTTGTATCGTATTTGTATCGTATTTGTATCGTATTTGTATCGTATTTGTATCGTATTTGTATCGTATTTGTATCCAATTTGTATCGTATTTGTATCCAATTTGTATCGTATTTGTATCGTATTTGTATCGTATTTGTATCGTATTTGCATCGTATTTGTATCGTATTTGTATCGTATTTGTATCGTATTTGTAACCAATTTGTATCGTATTTGTATCCAATTTGTATCGTATTTGTATCGTATTTGTATCGTATTTGTATCGTATTTGCATCGTATTTGTATCGTATTTGTATCGTATTTGTATCGTATTTGTATCCAATTTGTATCGTATTTGTATCCAATTTGTATCGTATTTGTATCCAATTTGTATCGTATTTGTATCCAATTTGTATCGTATTTGTATCCAATTTGTATCGTATTTGTATCGTATTTGTATCGTATTTGTATCGTATTTGTATCGTATTTGTATCGTATTTGTATCGTATTTGTATCGTATTTGTATCCAATTTGTATCGTATTTGTATCCAATTTGTATCGTATTTGTATCGTATTTGTATCGTATTTGTATCGTATTTGCATCGTATTTGTATCGTATTTGTATCGTATTTGTATCGTATTTGTATCCAATTTGTATCGTATTTGTATCCAATTTGTATCGTATTTGTATCCAATTTGTATAGTATTTGTATCCAATTTGTATCGTATTTGTATCGTATTTGTATCGTATTTGTATCGTATTTGTATCGTATTTGTATCGTATTTGTATCCAATTTGTATCGTATTTGTATCCAATTTGTATCGTATTTGTATCGTATTTGTATCGTATTTGTATCGTATTTGCATCGTATTTGTATCGTATTTGTATCGTATTTGTATCGTATTTGTATCCAATTTGTATCGTATTTGTATCCAATTTGTATCGTATTTGTATCGTATTTGTATCGTATTTGTATCGTATTTGCATCGTATTTGTATCGTATTTGTATCGTATTTGTATCGTATTTGTATCCAATTTGTATCGTATTTGTATCCAATTTGTATCGTATTTGTATCCAATTTGTATCGTATTTGTATCGTATTTGTATCGTATTTGTATCGTATTTGTATCCAATTTGTATCGTATTTGTATCCAATTTGTATCGTATTTGTATCGTATTTGTATCGTATTTGTATCGTATTTGTATCGTATTTGTATCGTATTTGTATCCAATTTGTATCGTATTTGTATCCAATTTGTATCGTATTTGTATCGTATTTGTATCGTATTTGTATCGTATTTGTATCCAATTTGTATCGTATTTGTATCCAATTTGTATCGTATTTGTATCGTATTTGTATCGTATTTGTATCGTATTTGTATCGTATTTGCATCGTATTTGTATCGTATTTGTATCGTATTTGTATCGTATTTGTATCGTATTTGTATCCAATTTGTATCGTATTTGTATCCAATTTGTATCGTATTTGTATCCAATTTGTATCGTATTTGTATCCAATTTGTATCGTATTTGTATCGTATTTGTATCGTATTTGTATCGTATTTGTATCCAATTTGTATCGTATTTGTATCCAATTTGTATCGTATTTGTATCGTATATGTATCGTATTTGTATCGTATTTGTATCCAATTTGTATCGTATTTGTATCCAATTTGTATCGTATTTGTATCGTATTGTATCGTATTTGTATCCAATTTGTATCGTATTTGTATCCAATTTGTATCGTATTTGTATCGTATTTGTATCGTATTTGTATCCAATTTGTTTCGTATTTGTATCGTATTTGTATCCAATTTGTATCGTATTTGTATCCATTTGTATCGTATTCGTATCGTATTTGTATCGTATTTGTATCGTATTTGTATCGTATTTGTATCGTATTTATATCATATTTGTATCGTATTTGTATCGTATTTGTATCGTATTTGTATCGTATTTGTATCGTATTTGTATCGTATTTGTATCCAATTTGTATCGTATTTGTATCGTATTTGTATCGTATTTGTATCCAATTTGTATCGTATTTGTATCCAATTTGTATCGTATTTGTATCCAATTTGTATCGTATTTGTATCGTATTTGTATCGTATTTGTATCGTATTGTATCGTATTTGTATCGTATTTGTATCGTATTTGTATCCAATTTGTATCGTATTTGTATCCAATTTGTATCGTATTTGTATCCAATTTGTATCGTATTTGTATCGTATTTGTATCGTATTTGTATCGTATTTGTATCCAATTTGTATCGTATTTGTATCCAATTTGTATCGTATTTGTATCGTATATGTATCGTATTTGTATCGTATTTGTATCGTATTTGTATCGTATTTGTATCCAATTTGTATCGTATTTGTATCCAATTTGTATCGTATTTGTATCGTATTTGTATCGTATTTGTATCCAATTTGTATCGTATTTGTATCCAATTTGTATAGTATTTGTATCCAATTTGTATCGTATTTGTATCGTATTTGTATCGTATTTGTATCGTATTTGTATCGTATTTGTATCGTATTTGTATCGTATTTGTATCGTATTTGTATCCAATTTGTATCGTATTTGTATCCAATTTGTATCGTATTTGTATCGTATTTGTATCGTATTTGTATCGTATTTGCATCGTATTTGTATCGTATTTGTATCGTATTTGTATCGTATTTGTATCCAATTTGTATCGTATTTGTATCCAATTTTGTATCGTATTTGTATCCAATTTGTATAGTATTTGTATCCAATTTGTATCGTATTTGTATCGTATTTGTATCGTATTTGTATCGTATTTGTATCGTATTTGTATCGTATTTGTATCGTATTTGTATCCAATTTGTATCGTATTTGTATCCAATTTGTATCGTATTTGTATCGTATTTGTATCGTATTTGTATCGTATTTTGCATCGTATTTGTATCGTATTTGTATCGTATTTGTAACCAATTTGTATCGTATTTGTATCCAATTTGTATCGTATTTGTATCGTATTTGTATCGTATTTGTATCGTATTTGCATCGTATTTGTATCGTATTTGTATCGTATTTGTATCGTATTTGTATCCAATTTGTATCGTATTTGTATCCAATTTGTATCGTATTTGTATCCAATTTGTATAGTATTTGTATCCAATTTGTATCGTATTTGTATCGTATTTGTATCGTATTTGTATCGTATTTGTATCGTATTTGTATCCAATTTGTATCGTATTTGTATCCAATTTGTATCGTATTTGTATCGTATTTGTATCGTATTTGTATCGTATTTGCATCGTATTTGTATCGTATTTGTATCGTATTTGTATCGTATTTGTATCCAATTTGTATCGTATTTGTATCCAATTTGTATCGTATTTGTATCCAATTTGTATCGTATTTGTATCCAATTTGTATCGTATTTGTATCGTATTTGTATCGTATTTGTATCGTATTTGTATCGTATTTGTATCGTATTTGTATCCAATTTGTATCGTATTTGTATCCAATTTGTATCGTATTTGTATCGTATATGTATCGTATTTGTATCGTATTTGTATCCAATTTGTATCGTATTTGTATCCAATTTGTATCGTATTTGTATCCAATTTGTATCGTATTTGTATCGTATTTGTATCGTATTTGTATCCAATTTGTATCGTATTTGTATCCAATTTGTATCGTATTTGTATCGTATTTGTATCGTATTTGTATCCAATTTGTATCGTATTTGTATCCAATTTGTATCGTATTTGTATCGTATTTGTATCGTATTTGTATCCAATTTGTATCGTATTTGTATCCAATTTGTATCGTATTTGTATCCAATTTGTATCGTATTTGTATCGTATTTGTATCGTATTTGTATCCAATTTGTATCGTATTTGTATCCAATTTGTATCGTATTTGTGTCGTATTTGTATCGTATTTGTATCCAATTTGTATCGTATTTGTATCCAATTTGTATCGTATTTGTATCGTATTTGTATCGTATTTGTATCGTATTTGTATCGTATTTGTATCGTATTTGTATCGTATTTGTATCGTATTTGTATCCAATTTGTATCGTATTTGTATCCAATTTGTATCGTATTTGTATCCAATTTGTATCGTATTTGTATCGTATTTGTATCGTATTTGTATCCAATTTGTATCGTATTTGTATCCAATTTGTATCGTATTTGTATCGTATATGTATCGTATTTGTATCGTATTTGTATCGTATTTGTATCGTATTTGTATCCAATTTGTATCGTATTTGTATCCAATTTGTATCGTATTTGTATCGTATTTGTATCGTATTTGTATCGTATTTGTATCCAATTTGTATCGTATTTGTATCCAATTTGTATAGTATTTGTATCCAATTTGTATCGTATTTGTATCGTATTTGTATCGTATTTGTATCGTATTTGTATCGTATTTGTATCGTATTTGTATCGTATTTGTATCCAATTTGTATCGTATTTGTATCCAATTTGTATCGTATTTGTATCGTATTTGTATCGTATTTGTATCGTATTTGCATCGTATTTGTATCGTATTTGTATCGTATTTGTATCGTATTTGTATCCAATTTGTATCGTATTTGTATCCAATTTGTATCGTATTTGTATCCAATTTGTATAGTATTTGTATCCAATTTGTATCGTATTTGTATCGTATTTGTATCGTATTTGTATCGTATTTGTATCGTATTTGTATCGTATTTGTATCGTATTTGTATCCAATTTGTATCGTATTTGTATCCAATTTGTATCGTATTTGTATCGTATTTGTATCGTATTTGTATCGTATTTGCATCGTATTTGTATCGTATTTGTATCGTATTTGTATCGTATTTGTATCCAATTTGTATCGTATTTGTATCCAATTTGTATCGTATTTGTATCGTATTTGTATCGTATTTGTATCGTATTTGCATCGTATTTGTATCGTATTTGTATCGTATTTGTATCGTATTTGTATCCAATTTGTATCGTATTTGTATCCAATTTGTATCGTATTTGTATCCAATTTGTATAGTATTTGTATCCAATTTGTATCGTATTTGTATCGTATTTGTATCGTATTTGTATCGTATTTGTATCCAATTTGTATCGTATTTGTATCCAATTTGTATCGTATTTGTATCGTATTTGTATCGTATTTGTATCGTATTTGCATCGTATTTGTATCGTATTTGTATCGTATTTGTATCGTATTTGTATCCAATTTGTATCGTATTTGTATCCAATTTGTATCGTATTTGTATCCAATTTGTATCGTATTTGTATCCAATTTGTATCGTATTTGTATCGTATTTGTATCGTATTTGTATCGTATTTGTATCGTATTTGTATCGTATTTGTATCGTATTTGTATCCAATTTGTATCGTATTTGTATCCAATTTGTATCGTATTTGTATCGTATATGTATCGTATTTGTATCGTATTTGTATCCAATTTGTATCGTATTTGTATCCAATTTGTATCGTATTTGTATCCAATTTGTATCGTATTTGTATCGTATTTGTATCGTATTTGTATCCAATTTGTATCGTATTTGTATCCAATTTGTATCGTATTTGTATCGTATTTGTATCGTATTTGTATCGTATTTGTATCCAATTTGTATCGTATTTGTATCCAATTTGTATCGTATTTGTATCGTATTTGTATCGTATTTGTATCCAATTTGTATCGTATTTGTATCCAATTTGTATCGTATTTGTATCCAATTTGTATCGTATTTGTATCGTATTTGTATCGTATTTGTATCCAATTTGTATCGTATTTGTATCCAATTTGTATCGTATTTGTGTCGTATTTGTATCGTATTTGTATCGTATTTGTATCGTATTTGTATCCAATTTGTATCGTATTTGTATCCAATTTGTATCGTATTTGTATCGTATTTGTATCGTATTTGTATCGTATTTGTATCCAATTTGTATCGTATTTGTATCCAATTTGTATCGTTTTTGTATCGTATTTGTATCGTATTTGTATCGTATTTGCATCGTATTTGTATCGTATTTGTATCGTATTTGTATCGTATTTGTATCGTATTTGTATCGTATTTGTATCGTATTTGTATCGTATTTGTATCGTATTTGTATCCAATTTGTATCGTATTTGTATCCAATTTGTATCGTATTTGTATCCAATTTGTATCGTATTTGTATCCAATTTGTATAGTATTTGTATCGTATTTGTATCGTATTTGTATCCAATTTGTATCGTATTTGTATCCAATTTGTATCGTATTTGTATCGTATATGTATCGTATTTGTATCGTATTTGTATCGTATTTGTATTCAATTTGTATCGTATTTGTATTCAATTTGTATCGTATTTGTATCCAATTTGTATCGTATTTGTATCGTATTTGTATCGTATTTGTATCGTATTTGTATCCAATTTGTATCGTATTTGTATCCAATTTGTATCGTATTTGTATCCAATTTGTATCGTATTTGTATCGTATTTGTATCGTATTTGTATCGTATTTGTATCCAATTTGTATCGTATTTGTATCCAATTTGTATCGTATTTGTATCGTATTTGTATCGTATTTGTATCGTATTTGTATCGTATTTGTATCCAATTTGTATCGTATTTGTATCGTATTTGTATCGTATTTGTATCGTATTTGTATCCAATTTGTATCGTATTTGTATCCAATTTGTATCGTATTTGTATCGTATTTGTATCGTATTTGTATCGTATTTGTATCGTATTTGCATCGTATTTGTATCGTATTTGTATCGTATTTGTATCGTATTTGTATCGTATTTGTATCCAATTTGTATCGTATTTGTATCCAATTTGTATCGTATTTGTATCCAATTTGTATCGTATTTGTATCCAATTTGTATCGTATTTGTATCGTATTTGTATCGTATTTGTATCGTATTTGTATCGTATTTGTATCGTATTTATATCATATTTGTATCGTATTTGTATCGTATTTGTATCGTATTTGTATCGTATTTGTATCGTATTTGTATCGTATTTGTATCGTATTTGTATCGTATTTGTATCGTATTTGTATCGTATTTGTATCGTATTTGTATCGTATTTGTATCCAATTTGTATCGTATTTGTATCGTATTTGTATCGTATTTGTATCCAATTTGTATCGTATTTGTATCCAATTTGTATCGTATTTGTATCGTATTTGTATCGTATTTGTATCGTATTTGTATCGTATTTGTATCGTATTTGTATCGTATTTGTATCGTATTTGTATCCAATTTGTATCGTATTTGTATCCAATTTGTATCGTATTTGTATCCAATTTGTATCGTTTTTGTATCCAATTTGTATCGTATTTGTATCGTATTTGTATCGTATTTGTATCCAATTTGTATCGTATTTGTATCCAATTTGTATCGTATTTGTATCGTATATGTATCGTATTTGTATCGTATTTGTATCGTATTTGTATCGTATTTGTATCCAATTTGTATCGTATTTGTATCCAATTTGTATCGTATTTGTATCGTATTTGTATCGTATTTGTTCAAATTGGATACAAATACGATACAAATACGATACAAATACGATACAAATACGATACAAATTGGATACAAATACGATACAAATTGGATACAAATACGATACAAACACGATACAAATACGATACAAATACGATACAAATACGATACAAATACGATACAAATTGGATACAAATACGATACAAATTGGATACAAATACGATACAAATACGATACAAATACGATACAAATACGATACAAATACGATACAAATTGGATACAAATACTATACAAATTGGATACAAATACGATACAAATTGGATACAAATACGATACAAATACGATACAAATACGATACAAATACGATACAAATTGGATACAAATACGATACAAATTGGATACAAATACGATACAAATACGATACAAATACGATACAAATACGATACATATACGATACAAATACGATACAAATTGGATACAAATACGATACAAATTGGATACAAATACGATACAAATACGATACAAATTGGATACAAAAACGATACAAATAGGATACAAATACGATACAAATTGGATACAAATACGATACAAATTGGATACAAATACGATACAAATACGATACAAATACGATACAAATACGATACAAATACGATACAAATTAGATACAAATACGATACAAATTGGATACAAATACGATACAAATACGATACAAATACGATACAAATTGGATACAAATACGATACAAATTGGATACAAATACGATACAAATACGATACATATACGATACAAATACGATACAAATACGATACAAATACGATACAAATACGATACAAATACGATACAAATTGGATACAAATACGATACAAATTGGATACAAATACGATACAAATACGACAAGGTTAGAGACCCTCTAACACAGGTGTTTTATACTTAAAAGAGGGTCCTAAACCCATGAAATGTAAATATATTTGATTAAGTTTACTGAAACAAATATATTTGTATTTGTATTGTATTTGTATCGTATTTGTATCATATTTGTCTCGTATTTGTGTCGTATTTGTATCGTATTTGTATCGTATTTGTATTATATTTGTATTGTATTTGTATCGTATTGGTATTCTATTTGTATCGTATTTGTATAGTATTTGTATCGTATTTGTTTCGTATTTGTATCGTATTTGTATCGTATTTTTATCGTATTTGTATCGTATTTGTATCGTATTTGTATCGTATTTGTATCGTATTTGTATCGTATTTGTATCGTATTTGTATCCAATTTGTATCGTATTTGTATCGTATTTTTATCGTATTTGTATCGTATTTGTATCGTATTTGTATCGTATTTGCATCGTATTTGTATCGTATTTGTATCGTATTTGTATCGTATTTGTATCCAATTTGTATCGTATCTGTATCCAATTTGTATCGTATTTGTATCCAATTTGTATCGTATTTGTACCCAATTTGTATCGTATTTGTATCGTATTTGTATCGTATTTGTATCGTATTTGTATCGTATTTGTATCGTATTTGTATCGTATTTGTATCGTATTTGCATCATACTTGCATCGTATTTGCATCGTATTTGCATTGTATTTGCATAGTATTTGCATCGTATTTGCATCGTATTTGTATCGTATTTGTATCGTATTTGTATCGTATTTGTATCGTATTT
The DNA here is from genome assembly GCA_963924445.1 of Philereme transversata. Classification (NCBI taxonomy): domain Eukaryota; kingdom Metazoa; phylum Arthropoda; class Insecta; order Lepidoptera; family Geometridae; genus Philereme; species Philereme transversata. Next base: position 23,033 of record CAWUPV010000025.1, read on the forward strand.
GTAGCGTATTTGTATCGTATTTGTATCGTATTTGTATCGTATTTGTATCGTATTTGTATCGTATTTGCATCGTATTTGTATCGTATTTGTATTTAATTTGTATCGTATTTGTATCGTATTTGTATCGTATTTGTATCGTATTTGTATCGTATTTGTATCGTATTTGTATCGTATTTGTATCGTATTTGTATCGTATTTGTATCGTATTTGCTTCGTATTTGTATCCAATTTGTATCGTATTTGTATCCAATTTGTATCGTATTTGTATCCAATTTGTATCCAATTTGTATCGTATTTGTATCCAATTTGTATCGTATTTGTATCCAATTTGTATCGTATTTGTATCGTATTTGTATCGTATTTGTATCGTATTTGTATCGTATTTGTATCCAATTTGTATCGTATTTGTATCCAATTTGTATCGTATTTGTATCCAATTTGTATCGTAATTGTATCGTATTTGTATCGTATTTGTATCCAATTTGTATCGTATTTGTATCCAATTTGTATCGTATTTGTATCGTATTTGTATCGTATTTGTATCGTATTTGTATCGTATTTGTATCCAATTTGTATCGTATTTGTATCCAATTTGTATCGTATTTGTATCCAATTTGTATCGTAATTGTATCGTATTTGTATCGTATTTGTATCCAATTTGTATCGTATTTGTATCCAATTTGTATCGTATTTGTATCGTATTTGTATCGTATTTGTATCGTATTTGTATCCAATTTGTATCGTATTTGTATCGTATTTGTATCATACTTGCATCGTATTTGCATCGTATTTGCATCGTATTTGCATAGTATTTGCATCGTATTTGCATCGTATTTGTATCGTATTTGTATCGTGTTTGTATCGTATTTGTAGCGTATTTGTATCGTATTTGTATCGTATTTGTATCGTATTTGTATCGTGTTTGTATCCAATTTGTATCGTATTTGTATCCAATTTGTATCGTATTTGTATCGTATTTGTATCGTATTTGTATCGTATTTGTATCGTATTTGTATCGTATTTGTATCGTATTTGTATCGTATTTGTATCGTATTTGTATCGTATTTGTATCGTATTTGTATCGTATTTGTATCCAATTTGTATCGTATTTGTATCCAATTTGTATCGTATTTGTATCCAATTTGTATCGTATTTGTATCCAATTTGTATCGTATTTGTATCGTATTTGTATCCAATTTGTATCGTATTTGTATCCAATTTGTATCGTATTTGTATCGTATTTGTATCGTATTTGTATCCAATTTGTATCGTATTTGTATCCAATTTGTATAGTATTTGTATCCAATTTGTATCGTATTTGTATCGTATTTGTATCGTATTTGTATCGTATTTGTATCGTATTTGTATCCAATTTGTATCGTATTTGTATCCAATTTGTATCGTATTTGTATCGTATTTGTATCGTATTTGTATCGTATTTGTATCGTATTTGTATCCAATTTGTATCGTATTTGTATCCAATTTGTATCGTATTTGTATCGTATTTGTATCGTATTTGTATCGTATTTGTATCCAATTTGTATCGTATTTGTATCCAATTTGTATCGTATTTGTATCGTATTTGTATCGTATTTGCATCGTATTTGTATCGTATTTGTATCGTATTTGTATCGTATTTGTATCAAATTTGTATCGTATTTGTATCCAATTTGTATCGTATTTGTATCCAATTTGTATAGTATTTGTATCCAATTTGTATCGTATTTGTATCGTATTTGTATCGTATTTGTATCGTATTTGTATCCAATTTGTATCGTATTTGTATCCAATTTGTATCGTATTTGTATCGTATTTGTATCGTATTTGTATCGTATTTGTATCCAATTTGTATCGTATTTGTATCCAATTTGTATCGTATTTGTATCGTATTTGTATCGTATTTGTATCGTATTTGTATCCAATTTGTATCGTATTTGTATCCAATTTGTATCGTATTTGTATCGTATTTGTATCGTATTTGTATCGTATTTGCATCGTATTTGTATCGTATTTGTATCGTATTTGCATCGTATTTGTATCAAATTTGTATCGTATTTGTATCCAATTTGTATCGTATTTGTATCCAATTTGTATCGTATTTGTATCCAATTTGTATCGTATTTGTATCGTATTTGTATCGTATTTGTATCGTATTTGTATCGTATTTGTATCGTATTTGTATCCAATTTGTATCGTATTTGTATCCAATTTGTATCGTATTTGTATCGTATATGTATCGTATTTGTATCGTATTTGTATCCAATTTGTATCGTATTTGTATCCAATTTGTATCGTATTTGTATCGTATTTGTATCGTATTTGTATCGTATTTGTATCCAATTTGTATCGTATTTGTATCCAATTTGTATCGTATTTGTATCGTATTTGTATCGTATTTGTATCGTATTTGTATCGTATTTGCATCGTATTTGTATCGTATTTGTATCGTATTTGTATCGTATTTGTATCGTATTTGTATCGTATTTGTATCGTATTTGTATCGTATTTGTATCGTATTTGTATCCAATTTGTATCGTATTTGTATCGTATTTGTATCGTATTTGTATCGTATTTGTATCCAATTTGTTTCGTATTTGTATCGTATTTGTATCCAATTTGTATCGTATTTGTATCGTATATGTACCGTATTTGTATCGTATTTGTATCCAATTTGTATCGTATTTGTATCCAATTTGTATCGTATTTGTATCGTATTTGTATCCAATTTGTATCGTATTTGTATCCAATTTGTATCGTATTTGTATCGTATTTGTATCGTATTTGTATCGTATTTGTATCGTATTTGCATCGTATTTGTATCGTATTTGTATCGTATTTGTATCGTATTTGTATCGTATTTGTATCGTATTTGTATCGTATTTGTATCGTATTTGTATCGTATTTGTATCCAATTTGTATCGTATTTGTATCGTACTTGTATTGTATTTGTATTGTATTTGTATCGTATTGGTATTCTATTTGTATCGTATTTGTATTGTATTTGTATCGTATTTGTTTCGTATTTGTATCGTATTTGCATCGTATTTATATCGTATTTGTATCGTATTTGTGTCGTATTTGTATCGTATTTGTATCGTATTTGTATTATATTTGTATTGTATTTGTATCGTATTGGTATTCTATTTGTATCGTATTTGTATTGTATTTGTATCGTATTTGTTTCGTATTTGTATCGTATTTGCATCGTATTTATATCGTATTTGTATCGTATTTGTATCGTATTTGTATCGTATTTGTATCGTATTTGTATCGTATTTGTATCGTATTTGTATCGTATTTGTATCGTATTTGTATCCAATTTGTATCGTATTTGTATCGTATTTGTATCGTATTTGTATCGTATTTGTATCGTATTTGTATCGTATTTGTATCCAATTTGTATCGTATTTGAATCCAATTTGTATCGTATTTGTATCGTATTTGTATCGTATTTGTATCGTATTTGTATCGTATTTGCATCGTATTTGTATCGTATTTGTATCGTATTTGTATCGTATTTGTATCCAATTTGTATCGTATTTGTATCCAATTTGTATCGTATTTGTATCCAATTTGTATCGTATTTGTATCCAATTTGTATCGTATTTGTATCGTATTTGTATCGTATTTGTATCGTATTTGCATAGTATTTGCATCGTATTTGCATCGTATTTGTATCGTATTTGTATCCAATTTGTATCGTATTTGTATCCAATTTGTATCGTATTTGTATCCAATTTGTATCGTATTTGTATCCAATTTGTATCGTATTTGTATCGTATTTGTATCGTATTTGTATCCAATTTGTATCGTATTTGTATCCAATTTGTATCGTATTTGTATCATATTTGTATCGTATTTGTATCGTATTTGTATCCAATTTGTATCGTATTTGTATCCAATTTGTATCGTTTTTGTATCGTATTTGTATCGTATTTGTATCGTATTTGTATCCAATTTGTATCGTATTTGTATCCAATTTGTATCGTATTTGTATCCAATTTGAATCGTAATTGTATCGTATTTGTATCGTATTTGTATCCAATTTGTATCGTATTTGTATCCAATTTGTATCGTATTTGTATCGTATTTGTATCGTATTTGTATCGTATTTGTATCCAATTTGTATCGTATTTGTATCGTATTTGTATCATACTTGCATCGTATTTGCATCGTATTTGCATCGTATTTGCATAGTATTTGCATCGTATTTGCATCGTATTTGTATCGTATTTGTATCGTGTTTGTATCGTATTTGTAGCGTATTTGTATCGTATTTGTATCGTATTTGTATCGTATTTGTATCGTGTTTGTATCCAATTTGTATCGTATTTGTATCCAATTTGTATCGTATTTGTATCGTATTTGTATCGTATTTGTATCGTATTTGTATCGTATTTGTATCGTATTTGTATCGTATTTGTATCGTATTTGTATCGTATTTGTATCGTATTTGTATCCAATTTGTATCGTATTTGTATCCAATTTGTATCGTATTTGTATCCAATTTGTATCGTATTTGTATCCAATTTGTATCGTATTTGTATCGTATTTGTATCCAATTTGTATCGTATTTGTATCCAATTTGTATCGTATTTGTATCGTATTTGTATCGTATTTGTATCGTATTTGTATCCAATTTGTATCGTATTTGTATCCAATTTGTATAGTATTTGTATCCAATTTGTATCGTATTTGTATCGTATTTGTATCGTATTTGTATCGTATTTGTATCGTATTTGTATCCAATTTGTATCGTATTTGTATCCAATTTGTATCGTATTTGTATCGTATTTGTATCGTATTTGTATCGTATTTGTATCCAATTTGTATCGTATTTGTATCCAATTTGTATCGTATTTGTATCGTATTTGTATCGTATTTGTATCGTATTTGTATCCAATTTGTATCGTATTTGTATCCAATTTGTATCGTATTTGTATCGTATTTGTATCGTATTTGCATCGTATTTGTATCGTATTTGTATCGTATTTGTATCGTATTTGTATCAAATTTGTATCGTATTTGTATCCAACTTGTATCGTATTTGTATCCAATTTGTATAGTATTTGTATCCAATTTGTATCGTATTTGTATCGTATTTGTATCGTATTTGTATCGTATTTGTATCGTATTTGTATCCAATTTGTATCGTATTTGTATCCAATTTGTATCGTATTTGTATCGTATTTGTATCGTATTTGTATCGTATTTGTATCCAATTTGTATCGTATTTGTATCCAATTTGTATCGTATTTGTATCGTATTTGTATCGTATTTGTATCGTATTTGTATCCAATTTGTATCGTATTTGTATCCAATTTGTATCGTATTTGTATCGTATTTGTATCGTATTTGTATCGTATTTGCATCGTATTTGTATCGTGTTTGTATCGTATTTGTATCGTATTTGTATCAAATTTGTATCGTATTTGTATCCAATTTGTATCGTATTTGTATCCAATTTGTATCGTATTTGTATCCAATTTGTATCGTATTTGTATCGTATTTGTATCGTATTTGTATCGTATTTGTATCGTATTTGTATCGTATTTGTATCCAATTTGTATCGTATTTGTATCCAATTTGTATCGTATTTGTATCGTATATGTATCGTATTTGTATCGTATTTGTATCCAATTTGTATCGTATTTGTATCCAATTTGTATCGTATTTGTATCGTATTTGTATCGTATTTGTATCGTATTTGTATCCAATTTGTATCGTATTTGTATCCAATTTGTATCGTATTTGTATCGTATTTGTATCGTATTTGTATCGTATTTGTATCGTATTTGCATCGTATTTGTATCGTATTTGTATCGTATTTGTATCGTATTTGTATCGTATTTGTATCGTATTTGTATCGTATTTGTATCGTATTTGTATCGTATTTGTATCCAATTTGTATCGTATTTGTATCGTATTTGTATCGTATTTGTATCGTATTTGTATCCAATTTGTTTCGTATTTGTATCGTATTTGTATCCAATTTGTATCGTATTTGTATCCAATTTGTATCGTATTTGTATCGTATTTGTATCGTATTTGTATCGTATTTGTATCGTATTTGTATCGTATTTGTATCGTATTTGTATCCAATTTGTATCGTATTTGTATCCAATTTGTATCGTATTTGTATCGTATATGTACCGTATTTGTATCGTATTTGTATCCAATTTGTATCGTATTTGTATCCAATTTGTATCGTATTTGTATCGTATTTGTATCCAATTTGTATCGTATTTGTATCCAATTTGTATCGTATTTGTATCGTATTTGTATCGTATTTGTATCGTATTTGTATCGTATTTGCATCGTATTTGTATCGTATTTGTATCGTATTTGTATCGTATTTGTATCGTATTTGTATCGTATTTGTATCGTATTTGTATCGTATTTGTATCGTATTTGTATCGTATTTGTATCCAATTTGTATCGTATTTGTATCGTATTTGTATTGTATTTGTATTGTATTTGTATCGTATTTGTATCGTATTTGTCTCGTATTTGTGTCGTATTTGTATCGTATTTGTATCGTATTTGTATTATATTTGTATTGTATTTGTATCGTATTGGTATTCTATTTGTATCGTATTTGTATTGTATTTGTATCGTATTTGTTTCGTATTTGTATCGTATTTGCATCGTATTTATATCGTATTTGTATCGTATTTGTATCGTATTTGTATCGTATTTGTATCGTATTTGTATCGTATTTGTATCGTATTTGTATCGTATTTGTATCGTATTTGTATCCAATTTGTATCGTATTTGTATCGTATTTGTATCGTATTTGTATCGTATTTGTATCGTATTTGTATCGTATTTGTATCCAATTTGTATCGTATTTGAATCCAATTTGTATCGTATTTGTATCGTATTTGTATCGTATTTGTATCGTATTTGCATCGTATTTGTATCGTATTTGTATCGTATTTGTATCGTATTTGTATCCAATTTGTATCGTATTTGTATCCAATTTGTATCGTATTTGTATCCAATTTGTATCGTATTCGTATCCAATTTGTATCGTATTTGTATCGTATTTGTATCGTATTTGTATCGTATTTGCATAGTATTTGCATCGTATTTGCATCGTATTTGTATCGTATTTGTATCCAATTTGTATCGTATTTGTATCCAATTTGTATCGTATTTGTATCCAATTTGTATCGTATTTGTATCCAATTTGTATCGTATTTGTATCGTATTTGTATCGTATTTGTATCCAATTTGTATCGTATTTGTATCCAATTTGTATCGTATTTGTATCATATTTGTATCGTATTTGTATCGTATTTGTATCCAATTTGTATCGTATTTGTATCCAATTTGTATCGTTTTTGTATCGTATTTGTATCGTATTTGTATCGTATTTGTATCCAATTTGTATCGTATTTGTATCCAATTTGTATCGTATTTGTATCCAATTTGTATCGTATTTGTATCGTATTTGTATCGTATTTGGATCGTATTTGTATCGTATTTGTATCCAATTTGTATCGTATTTGTATCCAATTTGTATCGTATTTGTATCATATTTGTATCGTATTTGTATCGTATTTGTATCGTATTTGTATCGTATTTGTATCCAATTTGTATCGTATTTGTATCCAATTTGTATCGTATTTGTATCCAATTTGTATCGTATTTGTATCCAATTTGTATCGTATTTGTATCGTATTTGTATCGTATTTGGATCGTATTTGTATCGTATTTGTATCCAATTTGTATCGTATTTGTATCCAATTTGTATCGTATTTGTATCATATTTGTATCGTATTTGTATCGTATTTGTATCGTATTTGTATCGTATTTGTATCCAATTTGTATCGTATTTGTATCCAATTTGTATCGTATTTGTATCGTATTTGTATCGTATTTGTATCCAATTTGTATCGTATTTGTATCCAATTTGTATCGTATTTGTATCGTATTTGTATCGTATTTGTATCGTATTTTTATCGTATTTGCATCGTATTTGTATCGTATTTGTATCGTATTTGTATCCAATTTGTATCGTATTTGTATCCAATTTGTATTGTATTTGTATCCAATTTGTATCGTATTTGTATCCAATTTGTATCGTATTTGTATCGTATTTGTATCGTATTTGTATCGTATTTGTATCGTATTTGTATCGTATTTGTATCCAATTTGTATCGTATTTGTATCCAATTTGTATCGTATTTGTATCCAATTTGTATCGTATTTGTATCGTATTTGTATCGTATTTGTATCGTATTTGTATCGTATTTGTATCCAATTTGTATCGTATTTGTATCCAATTTGTATCGTATTTGTATCGTATTTGTATCGTATTTGTATCGTATTTGCATCGTATTTGTATCGTGTTTGTATCGTATTTGTATCGTATTTGTATCAAATTTGTATCGTATTTGTATCCAATTTGTATCGTATTTGTATCCAATTTGTATCGTATTTGTATCCAATTTGTATCGTATTTGTATCGTATTTGTATCGTATTTGTATCGTATTTGCATCGTATTTGTATCGTATTTGTATCGTATTTGTATCGTATTTGTATCGTATTTGTATCCAATTTGTATCGTATTTGTATCCAATTTGTATCGTATTTGTATCGTATTTGTATCCAATTTGTATCGTATTTGTATCGTATTTGTATCGTATTTGTATCGTAATTGTATCGTATTTGTATCCAATTTGTATCGTATTTGTATCCAATTTGTATCGTATTTGTATCGTATATGTATCGTATTTGTATCGTATTTGTATCCAATTTGTATCGTATTTGTATCCAATTTGTATCGTATTTGTATCGTATTTGTATCGTATTTGTATCCAATTTGTATCGTATTTGTATCCAATTTGTATCGTATTTGTATCGTATTTGTATCGTATTTGTATCCAATTTGTTTCGTATTTGTATCGTATTTGTATCCAATTTGTATCGTATTTGTATCCAATTTGTATCGTATTTGTATCGTATTTGTATCGTATTTGTATCGTATTTGTATCGTATTTATATCATATTTGTATCGTATTTGTATCGTATTTGTATCGTATTTGTATCGTATTTGTATCGTATTTGTATCGTATTTGTATCCAATTTGTATCGTATTTGTATCGTATTTGTATCGTATTTGTATCCAATTTGTATCGTATTTGTATCCAATTTGTATCGTATTTGTATCCAATTTGTATCGTATTTGTATCGTATTTGTATCGTATTTGTATCGTATTTGTATCGTATTTGTATCGTATTTGTATCGTATTTGTATCGTATTTGTATCGTATTTGTATCGTATTTGTATCCAATTTGTATCGTATTTGTATCCAATTTGTATCGTATTTGTATCGTATTTGTATCGTATTTGTATCCAATTTGTATCGTATTTGTATCCAATTTGTATCGTATTTGTATCGTATATGTATCGTATTTGTATCGTATTTGTATCGTATTTGTATCGTATTTGTATCCAATTTGTATCGTATTTGTATCCAATTTGTATCGTATTTGTATCGTATTTGTATCGTATTTGTATCGTATTTGTATCCAATTTGTATCGTATTTGTATCCAATTTGTATAGTATTTGTATCCAATTTGTATCGTATTTGTATCGTATTTGTATCGTATTTGTATCGTATTTGTATCGTATTTGTATCGTATTTGTATCGTATTTGTATCGTATTTGTATCCAATTTGTATCGTATTTGTATCCAATTTGTATCGTATTTGTATCGTATTTGTATCGTATTTGTATCGTATTTGCATCGTATTTGTATCGTATTTGTATCGTATTTGTATCCAATTTGTATCGTATTTGTATCCAATTTGTATCGTATTTGTATCCAATTTGTATAGTATTTGTATCCAATTTGTATCGTATTTGTATCGTATTTGTATCGTATTTGTATCGTATTTGTATCGTATTTGTATCGTATTTGTATCGTATTTGTATCGTGTTTGTATCCAATTTGTATCGTATTTGTATCCAATTTGTATCGTATTTGTATCGTATTTGTATCGTATTTGTATCGTATTTGTATCGTATTTGTATCGTATTTGTATCGTATTTGTATCGTATTTGTATCGTATTTGTATCGTATTTGTATCGTATTTGTATCCAATTTGTATCGTATTTGTATCCAATTTGTATCGTATTTGTATCCAATTTGTATCGTATTTGTATCCAATTTGTATCGTATTTGTATCGTATTTGTATCCAATTTGTATCGTATTTGTATCCAATTTGTATCGTATTTGTATCGTATTTGTATCGTATTTGTATCGTATTTGTATCCAATTTGTATCGTATTTGTATCCAATTTGTATAGTATTTGTATCCAATTTGTATCGTATTTGTATCGTATTTGTATCGTATTTGTATCGTATTTGTATCCAATTTGTATCGTATTTGTATCCAATTTGTATCGTATTTGTATCGTATTTGTATCGTATTTGTATCGTATTTGTATCCAATTTGTATCGTATTTGTATCCAATTTGTATCGTATTTGTATCGTATTTGTATCGTATTTGTATCGTATTTGTATCCAATTTGTATCGTATTTGTATCCAATTTGTATCGTATTTGTATCGTATTTGTATCGTATTTGTATCGTATTTGCATCGTATTTGTATCGTATTTGTATCGTATTTGTATCGTATTTGTATCAAATTTGTATCGTATTTGTATCCAATTTGTATCGTATTTGTATCCAATTTGTATAGTATTTGTATCCAATTTGTATCGTATTTGTATCGTATTTGTATCGTATTTGTATCGTATTTGTATCGTATTTGTATCCAATTTGTATCGTATTTGTATCCAATTTGTATCGTATTTGTATCGTATTTGTATCGTATTTGTATCGTATTTGTATCCAATTTGTATCGTATTTGTATCCAATTTGTATCGTATTTGTATCGTATTTGTATCGTATTTGTATCGTATTTGTATCCAATTTGTATCGTATTTGTATCCAATTTGTATCGTATTTGTATCGTATTTGTATCGTATTTGTATCGTATTTGCATCGTATTTGTATCGTATTTGTATCGTATTTGTATCGTATTTGTATCAAATTTGTATCGTATTTGTATCCAATTTGTATCGTATTTGTATCCAATTTGTATCGTATTTGTATCCAATTTGTATCGTATTTGTATCGTATTTGTATCGTATTTGTATCGTATTTGTATCGTATTTGTATCGTATTTGTATCCAATTTGTATCGTATTTGTATCCAATTTGTATCGTATTTGTATCGTATATGTATCGTATTTGTATCGTATTTGTATCCAATTTGTATCGTATTTGTATCCAATTTGTATCGTATTTGTATCGTATTTGTATCGTATTTGTATCCAATTTGTATCGTATTTGTATCCAATTTGTATCGTATTTGTATCGTATTTGTATCGTATTTGTATCGTATTTGTATCGTATTTGCATCGTATTTGTATCGTATTTGTATCGTATTTGTATCGTATTTGTATCGTATTTGTATCGTATTTGTATCGTATTTGTATCGTATTTGTATCCAATTTGTATCGTATTTGTATCGTATTTGTATCGTATTTGTATCGTATTTGTATCCAATTTGTTTCGTATTTGTATCGTATTTGTATCCAATTTGTATCGTATTTGTATCCAATTTGTATCGTATTTGTATCGTATTTGTATCGTATTTGTATCGTATTTGTATCGTATTTGTATCGTATTTGTATCGTATTTGTATCGTATTTGTATCCAATTTGTATCGTATTTGTATCCAATTTGTATTGTATTTGTATCGTATATGTACCGTATTTGTATCGTATTTGTATCCAATTTGTATCGTATTTGTATCCAATTTGTATCGTATTTGTATCGTATTTGTATCCAATTTGTATCGTATTTGTATCCAATTTTTATCGCATTTGTATCGTATTTGTATCGTATTTGTATCGTATTTGTATCGTATTTGCATCGTATTTGTATCGTATTTGTATCGTATTTGTATCGTATTTGTATCGTATTTGTATCGTATTTGTATCGTATTTGTATCGTATTTGTATCGTATTTGTATCGTATTTGTATCCAATTTGTATCGTATTTGTATCGTATTTGTATTGTATTTGTATTGTATTTGTATCGTATTTGTATCGTATTTGTCTCGTATTTGTGTCGTATTTGTATCGTATTTGTATCGTATTTGTATTATATTTGTATTGTATTTGTATCGTATTGGTATTCTATTTGTATCGTATTTGTATTGTATTTGTATCGTATTTGTTTCGTATTTGTATCGTATTTGCATCGTATTTATATCGTATTTGTATCGTATTTGTATCGTATTTGTATCGTATTTGTATCGTATTTGTATCGTATTTGTATCGTATTTGTATCGTATTTGTATCGTATTTGTATCCAATTTGTATCGTATTTGTATCGTATTTGTATCGTATTTGTATCGTATTTGTATCGTATTTGTATCGTATTTGTATCCAATTTGTATCGTATTTGAATCCAATTTGTATCGTATTTGTATCGTATTTGTATCGTATTTGTATCGTATTTGTATCGTATTTGCATCGTATTTGTATCGTATTTGTATCGTATTTGTATCGTATTTGTATCCAATTTGTATCGTATTTGTATCCAATTTGTATCGTATTTGTATCCAATTTGTATCGTATTTGTATCCAATTTGTATCGTATTTGTATCGTATTTGTATCGTATTTGTATCGTATTTGCATAGTATTTGCATCGTATTTGCATCGTATTTGTATCGTATTTGTATCCAATTTGTATCGTATTTGTATCCAATTTGTATCGTATTTGTATCCAATTTGTATCGTATTTGTATCCAATTTGTATCGTATTTGTATCGTATTTGTATCGTATTTGTATCCAATTTGTATCGTATTTGTATCCAATTTGTATCGTATTTGTATCATATTTGTATCGTATTTGTATCGTATTTGTATCCAATTTGTATCGTATTTGTATCCAATTTGTATCGTTTTTGTATCGTATTTGTATCGTATTTGTATCGTATTTGTATCCAATTTGTATCGTATTTGTATCCAATTTGTATCGTATTTGTATCCAATTTGTATCGTAATTGTATCGTATTTGTATCGTATTTGTATCCAATTTGTATCGTATTTGTATCCAATTTGTATCGTATTTGTATCGTATTTGTATCGTATTTGTATCGTATTTGTATCCAATTTGTATCGTATTTGTATCGTATTTGTATCATACTTGCATCGTATTTGCATCGTATTTGCATCGTATTTGCATAGTATTTGCATCGTATTTGCATCGTATTTGTATCGTATTTGTATCGTGTTTGTATCGTATTTGTAGCGTATTTGTATCGTATTTGTATCGTATTTGTATCGTATTTGTATCGTGTTTGTATCCAATTTGTATCGTATTTGTATCCAATTTGTATCGTATTTGTATCGTATTTGTATCGTATTTGTATCGTATTTGTATCGTATTTGTATCGTATTTGTATCGTATTTGTATCGTATTTGTATCGTATTTGTATCGTATTTGTATCGTATTTGTATCCAATTTGTATCGTATTTGTATCCAATTTGTATCGTATTTGTATCCAATTTGTATCGTATTTGTATCCAATTTGTATCGTATTTGTATCGTATTTGTATCCAATTTGTATCGTATTTGTATCCAATTTGTATCGTATTTGTATCGTATTTGTATCGTATTTGTATCGTATTTGTATCCAATTTGTATCGTATTTGTATCCAATTTGTATAGTATTTGTATCCAATTTGTATCGTATTTGTATCGTATTTGTATCGTATTTGTATCGTATTTGTATCGTATTTGTATCCAATTTGTATCGTATTTGTATCCAATTTGTATCGTATTTGTATCGTATTTGTATCGTTTTTGTATCGTATTTGTATCCAATTTGTATCGTATTTGTATCCAATTTGTATCGTATTTGTATCGTATTTGTATCGTATTTGTATCGTATTTGTATCCAATTTGTATCGTATTTGTATCCAATTTGTATCGTATTTGTATCGTATTTGTATCGTATTTGTATCGTATTTGCATCGTATTTGTATCGTATTTGTATCGTATTTGTATCGTATTTGTATCAAATTTGTATCGTATTTGTATCCAATTTGTATCGTATTTGTATCCAATTTGTATAGTATTTGTATCCAATTTGTATCGTATTTGTATCGTATTTGTATCGTATTTGTATCGTATTTGTATCGTATTTGTATCCAATTTGTATCGTATTTGTATCCAATTTGTATCGTATTTGTATCGTATTTGTATCGTATTTGTATCGTATTTGTATCCAATTTGTATCGTATTTGTATCCAATTTGTATCGTATTTGTATCGTATTTGAATCGTATTTGTATCGTATTTGTATCGTATTTGTATCCAATTTGTATCGTATTTGTATCCAATTTGTATCGTATTTGTATCGTATTTGTATCGTATTTGTATCGTATTTGCATCGTATTTGTATCGTGTTTGTATCGTATTTGTATCGTATTTGTATCAAATTTGTATCGTATTTGTATCCAATTTGTATCGTATTTGTATCCAATTTGTATCGTATTTGTATCCAATTTGTATCGTATTTGTATCGTATTTGTATCGTATTTGTATCGTATTTGTATCGTATTTGTATCGTATTTGTATCCAATTTGTATCGTATTTGTATCCAATTTGTATCGTATTTGTATCGTATATGTATCGTATTTGTATCGTATTTGTATCCAATTTGTATCGTATTTGTATCCAATTTGTATCGTATTTGTATCGTATTTGTATCGTATTTGTATCGTATTTGTATCCAATTTGTATCGTATTTGTATCCAATTTGTATCGTATTTGTATCGTATTTGTATCGTATTTGTATCGTATTTGTATCGTTTTTGCATCGTATTTGTATCGTATTTGTATCGTATTTGTATCGTATTTGTATCGTATTTGTATCGTATTTGTATCGTATTTGTATCGTATTTGTATCGTATTTGTATCCAATTTGTATCGTATTTGTATCGTATTTGTATCGTATTTGTATCGTATTTGTATCCAATTTGTTTCGTATTTGTATCGTATTTGTATCCAATTTGTATCGTATTTGTATCCAATTTGTATCGTATTTGTATCGTATTTGTATCGTATTTGTATCGTATTTGTATCGTATTTGTATCGTATTTGTATCGTATTTGTATCGTATTTGTATCCAATTTGTATCGTATTTGTATCCAATTTGTATCGTATTTGTATCGTATATGTACCGTATTTGTATCGTATTTGTATCCAATTTGTATCGTATTTGTATCCAATTTGTATCGTATTTGTATCGTATTTGTATCCAATTTGTATCGTATTTGTATCCAATTTGTATCGTATTTGTATCGTATTTGTATCGTATTTGTATCGTATTTGTATCGTATTTGCATCGTATTTGTATCGTATTTGTATCGTATTTGTATCGTATTTGTATCGTATTTGTATCGTATTTGTATCGTATTTGTATCGTATTTGTATCGTATTTGTATCCAATTTGTATCGTATTTGTATCGTATTTGTATTGTATTTGTATTGTATTTGTATCGTATTTGTATCGTATTTGTCTCGTATTTGTGTCGTATTTGTATCGTATTTGTATCGTATTTGTATTATATTTGTATTGTATTTGTATCGTATTGGTATTCTATTTGTATCGTATTTGTATTGTATTTGTATCGTATTTGTTTCGTATTTGTATCGTATTTGCATCGTATTTATATCGTATTTGTATCGTATTTGTATCGTATTTGTATCGTATTTGTATCGTATTTGTATCGTATTTGTATCGTATTTGTATCGTATTTGTATCGTATTTGTATCCAATTTGTATCGTATTTGTATCGTATTTGTATCGTATTTGTATCGTATTTGTATCGTATTTGTATCCAATTTGTATCGTATTTGAATCCAATTTGTATCGTATTTGTATCGTATTTGTATCGTATTTGTATCGTATTTGTATCGTATTTGCATCGTATTTGTATCGTATTTGTATCGTATTTGTATCGTATTTGTATCCAATTTGTATCGTATTTGTATCCAATTTGTATCGTATTTGTATCCAATTTGTATCGTATTTGTATCCAATTTGTATCTTATTTGTATCGTATTTGTATCGTATTTGTATCGTATTTGCATAGTATTTGCATCGTATTTGCATCGTATTTGTATCGTATTTGTATCCAATTTGTATCGTATTTGTATCCAATTTGTATCGTATTTGTATCCAATTTGTATCGTATTTGTATCCAATTTGTATCGTATTTGTATCGTATTTGTATCGTATTTGTATCCAATTTGTATCGTATTTGTATCCAATTTGTATCGTATTTGTATCATATTTGTATCGTATTTGTATCGTATTTGTATCCAATTTGTATCGTATTTGTATCCAATTTGTATCGTTTTTGTATCGTATTTGTATCGTATTTGTATCGTATTTGTATCCAATTTGTATCGTATTTGTATCCAATTTGTATCGTATTTGTATCCAATTTGTATCGTATTTGTATCGTATTTGTATCGTATTTGGATCGTATTTGTATCGTATTTGTATCCAATTTGTATCGTATTTGTATCCAATTTGTATCGTATTTGTATCATATTTGTATCGTATTTGTATCGTATTTGTATCGTATTTGTATCGTATTTGTATCCAATTTGTATCGTATTTGTATCCAATTTGTATCGTATTTGTATCCAATTTGTATCGTATTTGTATCCAATTTGTATCGTATTTGTATCGTATTTGTATCGTATTTGGATCGTATTTGTATCGTATTTGTATCCAATTTGTATCGTATTTGTATCCAATTTGTATCGTATTTGTATCATATTTGTATCGTATTTGTATCGTATTTGTATCGTATTTGTATCGTATTTGTATCCAATTTGTATCGTATTTGTATCCAATTTGTATCGTATTTGTATCGTATTTGTATCGTATTTGTATCCAATTTGTATCGTATTTGTATCCAATTTGTATCGTATTTGTATCGTATTTGTATCGTATTTGTATCGTATTTTTATCGTATTTGCATCGTATTTGTATCGTATTTGTATCGTATTTGTATCCAATTTGTATCGTATTTGTATCCAATTTGTATCGTATTTGTATCCAATTTGTATCGTATTTGTATCCAATTTGTATCGTATTTGTATCGTATTTGTATCGTATTTGTATCGTATTTGTATCGTATTTGTATCGTATTTGTATCCAATTTGTATCGTATTTGTATCCAATTTGTATCGTATTTGTATCCAATTTGTATCGTATTTGTATCGTATTTGTATCGTATTTGTATCGTATTTGTATCGTATTTGTATCCAATTTGTATCGTATTTGTATCCAATTTGTATCGTATTTGTATCGTATTTGTATCGTATTTGTATCGTATTTGTATCGTATTTGTATCCAATTTGTATCGTATTTGTATCCAATTTGTATCGTATTTGTATCGTATTTGTATCGTATTTGTATCGTATTTGTATCCAATTTGTATCGTATTTGTATCCAATTTGTATCGTATTTGTATCGTATTTGTATCGTATTTGTATCCAATTTGTATCGTATTTGTATCCAATTTGTATCGTATTTGTATCGTATTTGTATCGTATTTGTATCCAATTTGTTTCGTATTTGTATCGTATTTGTATCCAATTTGTATCGTATTTGTATCCAATTTGTATCGTATTTGTATCGTATTTGTATCGTATTTGTATCGTATTTGTATCGTATTTATATCATATTTGTATCGTATTTGTATCGTATTTGTATCGTATTTGTATCGTATTTGTATCGTATTTGTATCGTATTTGTATCCAATTTGTATCGTATTTGTATCGTATTTGTATCCAATTTGTATCGTATTTGTATCCAATTTGTATCGTATTTGTATCCAATTTGTATCGTATTTGTATCCAATTTGTATCGTATTTGTATCGTATTTGTATCGTATTTGTATCGTATTTGTATCGTATTTGTATCGTATTTGTATCGTATTTGTATCGTATTTGTATCCAATTTGTATCGTATTTGTATCCAATTTGTATCGTATTTGTATCCAATTTGTATCGTATTTGTATCGTATTTGTATCGTATTTGTATCCAATTTGTATCGTATTTGTATCCAATTTGTATCGTATTTGTATCGTATATGTATCGTATTTGTATCGTATTTGTATCGTATTTGTATCGTATTTGTATCCAATTTGTATCGTATTTGTATCCAATTTGTATCGTATTTGTATCGTATTTGTATCGTATTTGTATCGTATTTGTATCCAATTTGTATCGTATTTGTATCCAATTTGTATAGTATTTGTATCCAATTTGTATCGTATTTGTATCGTATTTGTATCGTATTTGTATCGTATTTGTATCGTATTTGTATCGTATTTGTATCGTATTTGTATCGTATTTGTATCCAATTTGTATCGTATTTGTATCCAATTTGTATCGTATTTGTATCGTATTTGTATCGTATTTGTATCGTATTTGCATCGTATTTGTATCCAATTTGTATCGTATTTGTATCGTATTTGTATCGTATTTGTATCCAATTTGTATCGTATTTGTATCCAATTTGTATCGTATTTGTATCGTATTTGTATCGTATTTGTATCCAATTTGTTTCGTATTTGTATCGTATTTGTATCCAATTTGTATCGTATTTGTATCCAATTTGTATCGTATTTGTATCGTATTTGTATCGTATTTGTATCGTATTTGTATCGTATTTATATCATATTTGTATCGTATTTGTATCGTATTTGTATCGTATTTGTATCGTATTTGTATCGTATTTGTATCGTATTTGTATCCAATTTGTATCGTATTTGTATCGTATTTGTATCCAATTTGTATCGTATTTGTATCCAATTTGTATCGTATTTGTATCCAATTTGTATCGTATTTGTATCCAATTTGTATCGTATTTGTATCGTATTTGTATCGTATTTGTATCGTATTTGTATCGTATTTGTATCGTATTTGTATCGTATTTGTATCGTATTTGTATCGTATTTGTATCGTATTTGTATCGTATTTGTATCCAATTTGTATCGTATTTGTATCCAATTTGTATCGTATTTGTATCGTATTTGTATCGTATTTGTATCGTATTTGCATCGTATTTGTATCGTATTTGTATCGTATTTGTATCGTATTTGTATCGTATTTGTATCGTATTTGTATCCAATTTGTATCGTATTTGTATCCAATTTGTATCGTATTTGTATCCAATTTGTATCGTATTTGTATCCAATTTGTATCGTATTTGTATCGTATTTGTATCGTATTTGTATCGTATTTGTATCGTATTTGTATCGTATTTGTATCCAATTTGTATCGTATTTGTATCCAATTTGTATTCGTATTTGTATCGTATATGTATCGTATTTGTATCGTATTTGTATCCAATTTGTATCGTATTTGTATCCAATTTGTATCGTATTTGTATCCAATTTGTATCGTATTTGTATCGTATTTGTATCGTATTTGTATCCAATTTGTATCGTATTTGTATCCAATTTGTATCGTATTTGTATCGTATTTGTATCGTATTTGTATCGTATTTGTATCCAATTTGTATCGTATTTGTATCCAATTTGTATCGTATTTGTATCGTATTTGTATCGTATTTGTATCCAATTTGTATCGTATTTGTATCCAATTTGTATCGTACTTGTATCCAATTTGTATCGTATTTGTATCGTATTTGTATCCAATTTGTATCGTATTTGTATCCAATTTGTATCGTATTTGTGTCGTATTTGTATCGTATTTGTATCGTATTTGTATCGTATTTGTATCCAATTTGTATCGTATTTGTATCCAATTTGTATCGTATTTGTATCGTATTTGTATCGTATTTGTATCGTATTTGTATCCAATTTGTATCGTATTTGTATCCAATTTGTATCGTTTTTGTATCGTATTTGTATCGTATTTGTATCGTATTTGCATCGTATTTGTATCGTATTTGTATCGTATTTGTATCGTATTTGTATCGTATTTGTATCGTATTTGTATCGTATTTGTATCGTATTTGTATCGTATTTGTATCCAATTTGTATCGTATTTGTATCCAATTTGTATCGTATTTGTATCCAATTTGTATCGTATTTGTATCCAATTTGTATAGTATTTGTATCGTATTTGTATCGTATTTGTATCCAATTTGTATCGTATTTGTATCCAATTTGTATCGTATTTGTATCGTATATGTATCGTATTTGTATCGTATTTGTATCGTATTTGTATCCAATTTGTTTCGTATTTGTATCGTATTTGTATCCAATTTGTATCGTATTTGTATCCAATTTGTATCGTATTTGTATCGTATTTGTATCGTATTTGTATCGTATTTGTATCGTATTTATATCATATTTGTATCGTATTTGTATCGTATTTGTATCGTATTTGTATCGTATTTTGTATCGTATTTGTATCGTATTTGTATCCAATTTGTATCGTATTTGTATCGTATTTGTATCGTATTTGTATCCAATTTGTATCGTATTTGTATCCAATTTGTATCGTATTTGTATCCAATTTGTATCGTATTTGTATCGTATTTGTATCGTATTTGTATCGTATTTGTATCGTATTTGTATCGTATTTGTATCGTATTTGTATCGTATTTGTATCGTATTTGTATCCAATTTGTATCGTATTTGTATCCAATTTGTATAGTATTTGTATCCAATTTGTATCGTATTTGTATCGTATTTGTATCGTATTTGTATCGTATTTGTATCGTATTTGTATCGTATTTGTATCCAATTTGTATCGTATTTGTATCCAATTTGTATCGTATTTGTATCGTATTTGTATCGTATTTGTATCGTATTTGCATCGTATTTGTATCGTATTTGTATCGTATTTGTATCGTATTTGTATCCAATTTGTATCGTATTTGTATCCAATTTGTATCGTATTTGTATCCAATTTGTATAGTATTTGTATCCAATTTGTATCGTATTTGTATCGTATTTGTATCGTATTTGTATCGTATTTGTATCGTATTTGTATCGTATTTGTATCCAATTTGTATCGTATTTGTATCCAATTTGTATCGTATTTGTATCGTATTTGCATCGTATTTGTATCGTATTTGTATCGTATTTGTATCGTATTTGTATCCAATTTGTATCGTATTTGTATCCAATTTGTATCGTATTTGTATCGTATTTGTATCGTATTTGTATCGTATTTGCATCGTATTTGTATCGTATTTGTATCGTATTTTGTATCGTATTTGTATCCAATTTGTATCGTATTTGTATCCAATTTGTATCGTATTTGTATCCAATTTGTATAGTATTTGTATCCAATTTTGTATCGTATTTGTATCGTATTTGTATCGTATTTGTATCGTATTTGTATCGTATTTGTATCCAATTTGTATCGTATTTGTATCCAATTTGTATCGTATTTGTATCGTATTTGTATCGTATTTGTATCGTATTTGCATCGTATTTGTATCGTATTTGTATCGTATTTGTATCGTATTTGTATCCAATTTGTATCGTATTTGTATCCAATTTGTATCGTATTTGTATCCAATTTGTATCGTATTTGTATCCAATTTGTATCGTATTTGTATCGTATTTGTATCGTATTTGTATCGTATTTGTATCGTATTTGTATCGTATTTGTATCGTATTTGTATCGTATTTGTATCGTATTTGTATCCAATTTGTATCGTATTTGTATCCAATTTGTATCGTTATTGTATCGTATATGTATCGTATTTGTATCGTATTTGTATCCAATTTGTATCGTATTTGTATCCAATTTGTATCGTATTTGTATCCAATTTGTATCGTATTTGTATCGTATTTGTATCGTATTTGTATCCAATTTGTATCGTATTTGTATCCAATTTGTATCGTATTTGTATCGTATTTGTATCGTATTTGTATCGTATTTGTATCCAATTTGTATCGTATTTGTATCCAATTTGTATCGTATTTGTATCGTATTTGTATCGTATTTGTATCCAATTTGTATCGTATTTGTATCCAATTTGTATCGTATTTGTATCCAATTTGTATCGTATTTGTATCGTATTTGTATCCAATTTGTATCGTATTTGTATCCAATTTGTATCGTATTTGTGTCGTATTTGTATCGTATTTGTATCGTATTTGTATCGTATTTGTATCCAATTTGTATCGTATTTGTATCCAATTTGTATCGTATTTGTATCGTATTTGTATCGTATTTGTATCGTATTTGTATCCAATTTGTATCGTATTTGTATCCAATTTGTATCGTTTTTGTATCGTATTTGTATCGTATTTGTATCGTATTTGCATCGTATTTGTATCGTATTTGTATCGTATTTGTATCGTATTTGTATCGTATTTGTATCGTATTTGTATCGTATTTGTATCGTATTTGTATCCAATTTGTATCGTATTTGTATCCAATTTGTATCGTATTTGTATCCAATTTGTATCGTATTTGTATCCAATTTGTATAGTATTTGTATCGTATTTGTATCGTATTTGTATCCAATTTGTATCGTATTTGTATCCAATTTGTAATCGTATTTGTATCGTATATGTATCGTATTTGTATCGTATTTTGTATCGTATTTGTATCCAATTTGTATCGTATTTGTATCCAATTTGTATCGTATTTGTATCGTATTTGTATCGTATTTGTATCGTATTTGCATCGTATTTGTATCGTATTTGTATCGTATTTGTATCGTATTTGTATCCAATTTGTATCGTATTTGTATCCAATTTGTATCGTATTTGTATCCAATTTGTATAGTATTTTGTATCCAATTTGTATCGTATTTGTATCGTATTTGTATCGTATTTGTATCGTATTTGTATCGTATTTGTATCCAATTTGTATCGTATTTGTATCCAATTTGTATCGTATTTGTATCCAATTTGTATCGTATTTTGTATCCAATTTGTATCGTATTTGTATCCAATTTGTATCGTATTTGTATCGTATTTGTATCGTATTTGTATCGTATTTGTATCGTATTTGTATCGTATTTGTATCGTATTTGTATCGTATTTGTATCCAATTTGTATCGTATTTGTATCCAATTTGTATCGTATTTGTATCGTATATGTATCGTATTTGTATCGTATTTGTATCCAATTTGTATCGTATTTGTATCCAATTTGTATCGTATTTGTATCCAATTTGTATCGTATTTGTATCGTATTTGTATCGTATTTGTATCCAATTTGTATCGTATTTGTATCCAATTTGTATCGTATTTGTATCGTATTTTGTATCGTATTTGTATCGTATTTGTATCCAATTTTGTATCGTATTTGTATCCAATTTGTATCGTATTTGTATCGTATTTGTATCGTATTTGTATCCAATTTGTATCGTATTTGTATCCAATTTGTATCGTATTTGTATCCAATTTGTATCGTATTTGTATCGTATTTGTATCGTATTTGTATCCAATTTGTATCGTATTTGTATCCAATTTGTATCGTATTTGTGCGTATTTGTATCGTATTTGTATCGTATTTGTATCGTATTTGTATCCAATTTGTATCGTATTTGTATCCAATTTGTATCGTATTTGTATCGTATTTGTATCGTATTTGTATCGTATTTGTATCGTATTTGTATCCAATTTGTATCGTATTTGTATCCAATTTGTATCGTATTTGTATCGTATTTGTATCGTATTTGTATCCAATTTGTATCGTATTTGTATCCAATTTGTATCGTATTTGTATCCAATTTGTATCGTATTTGTATCGTATTTGTATCCAATTTGTATCGTATTTGTATCCAATTTGTATCGTAATTGTGTCGTATTTGTATCGTATTTGTATCGTATTTGTATCGTATTTGTATCCAATTTGTATCGTATTTGTATCCAATTTGTATCGTATTTGTATCGTATTTGTATCGTATTTGTATCGTATTTGTATCCAATTTGTATCGTATTTGTATCCAATTTGTATCGTTTTTGTATCGTATTTGTATCGTATTTGTATCGTATTTGCATCGTATTTGTATCGTATTTGTATCGTATTTGTATCGTATTTGTATCGTATTTGTATCGTATTTGTATCGTATTTGTATCGTATTTGTATCCAATTTGTATCGTATTTGTATCCAATTTGTATCGTATTTGTATCCAATTTGTATCGTATTTGTATCCAATTTGTATAGTATTTGTATCGTATTTGTATCGTATTTGTATCCAATTTGTATCGTATTTGTATCCAATTTGTATCGTATTTGTATCGTATTTGTATCGTATTTGTATCGTATTTGCATCGTATTTGTATCGTATTTGTATCGTATTTGTATCGTATTTGTATCCAATTTGTATCGTATTTGTATCCAATTTGTATCGTATTTGTATCCAATTTGTATAGTATTTGTATCCAATTTGTATCGTATTTGTATCGTATTTGTATCGTATTTGTATCGTATTTGTATCGTATTTGTATCCAATTTGTATCGTATTTGTATCCAATTTGTATCGTATTTGTATCCAATTTGTATCGTATTTGTATCCAATTTGTATCGTATTTGTATCCAATTTGTATCGTATTTGTATCGTATTTGTATCGTATTTGTATCGTATTTGTATCGTATTTGTATCGTATTTGTATCGTATTTGTATCGTATTTGTATCCAATTTGTATCGTATTTGTATCCAATTTGTATCGTATTTGTATCGTATATGTATCGTATTTGTATCGTATTTGTATCCAATTTGTATCGTATTTGTATCCAATTTGTATCGTATTTGTATCCAATTTGTATCGTATTTGTATCGTATTTGTATCGTATTTGTATCCAATTTGTATCGTATTTGTATCCAATTTTGTATCGTATTTGTATCGTATTTGTATCGTATTTGTATCGTATTTGTATCCAATTTGTATCGTATTTGTATCCAATTTGTATCGTATTTGTATCGTATTTGTATCGTATTTGTATCCAATTTGTATCGTATTTGTATCCAATTTGTATCGTATTTGTATCCAATTTGTATCGTATTTGTATCGTATTTGTATCGTATTTGTATCCAATTTGTATCGTATTTGTATCCAATTTGTATCGTATTTGTGTCGTATTTGTATCGTATTTGTATCGTATTTGTATCGTATTTTGTATCCAATTTGTATCGTATTTGTATCCAATTTGTATCGTATTTGTATCGTATTTGTATCGTATTTGTATCGTATTTGTATCCAATTTGTATCGTATTTGTATCCAATTTGTATCGTTTTTGTATCGTATTTGTATCGTATTTGTATCGTATTTGCATCGTATTTGTATCGTATTTGTATCGTATTTGTATCGTATTTGTATCGTATTTGTATCGTATTTGTATCGTATTTGTATCCAATTTGTATCGTATTTGTATCCAATTTGTATCGTATTTGTATCCAATTTGTATCGTATTTGTATCCAATTTGTATAGTATTTGTATCGTATTTGTATCGTATTTGTATCCAATTTGTATCGTATTTGTATCGTATTTGTATCGTATTTGTATCGTATTTGTATCGTATTTGTATCGTATTTGTATCCAATTTGTATCGTATTTGTATCCAATTTGTATAGTATTTGTATCCAATTTGTATCGTATTTGTATCGTATTTGTATCGTATTTGTATCGTATTTGTATCGTATTTGTATCAATTTGTATTCCAATTGTAATCGTATTTGTATCCAATTTGTATCGTATTTGTATCGTATTTGTATCGTATTTGTATCGTATTTGCATCGTATTTGTATCGTATTTGTATCGTATTTGTATCGTATTTGTATCCAATTTGTATCGTATTTGTATCCAATTTGTATCGTATTTGTATCCAATTTGTATCGTATTTGTATTGTATTTGTATCGTATTTGTATCGTATTTGTATCGTATTTGTATCGTATTTGTATCCAATTTGTATTCGTATTTGTATCCAATTTGTATCGTATTTGTATCGTATATGTATCGTATTTGTATCGTATTTGTATCCAATTTGTATCGTATTTGTATCCAATTTGTATCGTATTTGTATCGTATTTGTATCGTATTTGTATCGTATTTGTATCCAATTTGTATCGTATTTGTATCCAATTTGTATCGTATTTGTATCGTATTTGTATCGTATTTGTATCGTATTTGTATCGTATTTGCATCGTATTTGTATCGTATTTGTATCGTATTTGTATCGTATTTGTATCGTATTTGTATCGTATTTGTATCGTATTTGTATCCAATTTGTATCGTATTTGTATCGTATTTGTATCGTATTTGTATCGTATTTGTATCCAATTTGTTTCGTATTTGTATCGTATTTGTATCCAATTTGTATCGTATTTGTATCCAATTTGTATCGTATTTGTATCGTATTTGTATCGTATTTGTATCGTATTTGTATCGTATTTGTATCGTATTTGTATCGTATTTGTATCGTATTTGTATCCAATTTGTATCGTATTTGTATCCAATTTGTATCGTATTTGTATCGTATATGTACCGTATTTGTATCGTATTTGTATCCAATTTGTATCGTATTTGTATCCAATTTGTATCGTATTTGTATCGTATTTGTATCCAATTTGTATCGTATTTGTATCCAATTTGTATCGTATTTGTATCGTATTTGTATCGTATTTGTATCGTATTTGTATCGTATTTGCATCGTATTTGTATCGTATTTGTATCGTATTTGTATCGTATTTGTATCGTATTTGTATCGTATTTGTATCGTATTTGTATCGTATTTGTATCGTATTTGTATCCAATTTGTATCGTATTTGTATCGTATTTGTATTGTATTTGTATTGTATTTGTATCGTATTTGTATCGTATTTGTCTCGTATTTGTGTCGTATTTGTATCGTATTTGTATCGTATTTGTATTATATTTGTATTGTATTTGTATCGTATTGGTATTCTATTTGTATCGTATTTGTATTGTATTTGTATCGTATTTGTTTCGTATTTGTATCGTATTTGCATCGTATTTATATCGTATTTGTATCGTATTTTGTATCGTATTTGTATCGTATTTGTATCGTATTTGTATCGTATTTGTATCGTATTTGTATCGTATTTGTATCGTATTTGTATCCA
>CAWUPV010000026.1:0-69540 GCA_963924445.1 Philereme transversata
GTATCGTTTTTGTATCGTATTTGTATCCGATTTGTATCGTATTTGTATCCGATTTGTATCGTATTTGTATCCGATTTGTATCGTATTTGTATCCGATTTGTATCGTTTTTGTATCGTATTTGTATCGTATTTGTATCGTATTTGTATCGTATTTGTATCGTATTTGTATCCGATTTGTATCGTATTTGTATCCGATTTGTATCGTATTTGTATCCGATTTGTATCGTATTTGTATCCGATTTGTATCGTATTTGTATCGTATTTGTATCGTATTTGTATCGTATTTGTATCGTATTTGTATCGTATTTGTATCGTATTTGTATCGTATTTGTATCGTATTTGTATCGTATTTGTATCCGATTTGTATCGTTTTTGTATCGTATTTGTATCCGATTTGTATCGTATTTGTATCCGATTTGTATCGTATTTGTATCCGATTTGTATCGTATTTGTATCGTATTTGTATCGTATTTGCATCGTATTTGTATCGTATTTGTATCGTATTTGTATCGTATTTGTATCCGATTTGTATCGTATTTGTATCCGATTTGTATCGTATTTGTATCCGATTTGTATCGTATTTGTATCGTATTTGTATCGTATTTGTATCGTATTTGTATCCGATTTGTATCATATTTGTATCCGATTTGTATCGTATTTGTATCCGAGTTGTATCGTATTTGCATCGTATTTGTATCGTATTTGTATCCGATTTGTATCGTATTTGTATCCGATTTGTATCGTATTTGTATCCCATTTGTATCGTATTTGTATCCGATTTGTATCGTATTTGTATCGTATTTGTATCGTATTTGTATCGTATTTGTATCGTATTTGTATCCGATTTGTATAGTATTTGTATCCGATTTGTATCGTTTTTGTATCGTATTTGTATCCGATTTGTATCGTTTTTGTATCGTATTTGCATCGTATTTGTATCGTACTTGTATCGTATTTGTATCGTATTTGTATCGTATTTGTATCGTATTTGTATCGTATTTGTATCCGATTTGTATCGTATTTGTATCCGATTTGTATCGTTTTTGTATCGTATTTGTATCCGATTTGTATCGTATTTGTATCCGATTTGTATCGTATTTGTATCGTATTTGTATCGTATTTGTATCGTATTTGTATCGTATTTGTATCGTATTTGTATCGTATTTGTATCGTATTTGTATCGTATTTGTATCGTATTTGTATCCGATTTGTATCGTATTTGTATCGTATTTGTATCGTATTTGTATCGTATTTGTATCGTATTTGTATCCGATTTGTATCGTATTTGTATCTGATTTGTATCGTTTTTGTATCGTATTTGTATCGTATTTGTATCGTATTTGTATCGTATTTGTATCGTATTTGTATCGTATTTGTATCGTATTTGTATCGTATTTGTATCGTATTTGTATCGTATTTGTATCGTATTTGTATCGTATTTGTATCGTATTTGTATCGTATTTGTATCGTATTTGTATCCGATTTGTATCGTATTTGTATCGTATTTGTATCGTATTTGTATCGTATTTGTATCGTATTTGTATCCGATTTGTATCGTATTTGTATCTGATTTGTATCGTTTTTGTATCGTATTTGTATCGTATTTGTATCGTATTTGTATCGTATTTGTATCGTATTTGTATCGTATTTGTATCGTATTTGTATCGTATTTGTATCGTATTTGTATCGTATTTGTATCGTATTTGTATCGTATTTGTATCGTATTCGTATCGTATTTGTATCCGATTTGTATCGTTTTTGTATCGTATTTGTATCCGATTTGTATCGTATTTGTATCCGATTTGTATCGTATTTGTATCCGATTTGTATCGTATTTGTATCCGATTTGTATCGTTTTTGTATCGTATTTGTATCGTATTTGTATCGTATTTGTATCGTATTTGTATCGTATTTGTATCCGATTTGTATCGTATTTGTATCCGATTTGTATCGTATTTGTATCCGATTTGTATCGTATTTGTATCCGATTTGTATCGTATTTGTATCGTATTTGTATCGTATTTGTATCGTATTTGTATCGTATTTGTATCGTATTTGCATCGTATTTGTATCGTATTTGATCGTATTTGTATCGTATTTGTATCCGATTTGTATCGTTTTTGTATCGTATTTGTATCCGATTTGTATCGTATTTGTATCCGATTTGTATCGTATTTGTATCCGATTTGTATCGTATTTGTATCGTATTTGTATCGTATTTGCATCGTATTTGTATCGTATTTGTATCGTATTTGTATCGTATTTGTATCCGATTTGTATCGTATTTGTATCCGATTTGTATCGTATTTGTATCCGATTTGTATCGTATTTGTATCGTATTTGTATCGTATTTGTATCGTATTTGTATCGTATTTGTATCGTATTTGTATCGTATTTGTATCGTATTTGTATCGTATTTGTATCGTATTTGTATCCGATTTGTATCGTATTTGTATCGTATTTGTATCGTATTTGTATCGTATTTGTATCCGATTTGTATCGTTTTTGTATCGTATTTGTATCGTATTTGTATCGTATTTGTATCCGATTTGTATCGTATTTGTATCGTATTTGTATCCGATTTGTATCGTATTTGTATCCGATTTGTATCGTATTTGTATCCGATTTGTATCGTATTTGTATCGTATTTGTATCGTATTTGTATCGTATTTGTATCGTATTTGTATCGTATTTGCATCGTATTTGTATCGTATTTGTATCGTATTTGTATCGTATTTGTATCGTATTTGTATAGTATTTGTATCGTATTTGTATCGTATTTGTATAGTATTTGTATCGTATTTGTATCCGATTTGTATCGTTTTTGTATCGTATTTGTATCCGATTTGTATCGTATTTGTATCCGATTTGTATCGTATTTGTATCGTATTTGTATCGTATTTGTATCGTATTTGTATCGTATTTGTATCGTATTTGTATCGTATTTGTATCCGATTTATATCGTATTTGTATCCGATTTGTATCGTTTTTGTATCGTATTTGTATCCGATTTGTATCGTATTTGTATCCGATTTGTATCGTATTTGTATCCGATTTGTATCGTATTTGTATCGTATTTGTATCGTATTTGTATCGTATTTGTATCGTATTTGTATCCGATTTGTATCGTATTTGTATCCGATTTGTATCGTATTTGTATCCGATTTGTATCGTATTTGTATCGTATTTGTATCGTATTTGTATCGTATTTGTATCGTTTTTGTATCGTATTTGCATCGTATTTGTATCGTACTTGTATCGTATTTGTATCGTATTTGTATCGTATTTGTATCGTATTTGTATCGTATTTGTATCGTTTTTGTATCCGATTTGTATCGTATTTGTATCCGATTTGTATCGTTTTTGTATCGTATTTGTATCCGATTTGTATCGTATTTGTATCCGATTTGTATCGTATTTGTATCGTATTTGTATCGTATTTGTATCGTATTTGTATCGTATTTGTATCGTATTTGTATCGTATTTGTATCGTATTTGTATCGTATTTGTATCGTATTTGTATCCGATTTGTATCGTATTTGTATCTGATTTGTATCGTTTTTGTATCGTATTTGTATCCGATTTGTATCGTATTTGTATCCGATTTGTATCGTATTTGTATCCGATTTGTATCGTATTTGTATCGTATTTGTATCGTATTTGTATCCGATTTGTATCGTATTTGTATCCGATTTGTATCGTATTTGTATCCGATTTGTATCGTATTTGTATCGTATTTGTATCCGATTTGTATCGTATTTGTATCGTTTTTGTATCGTATTTGCATCGTATTTGTATCATATTTGTATCGTATTTATATCGTGTTTGTATCGTATTTGTATCCGATTTGTATCGTATTTGTATCCGATTTGTATCGTATTTGTATCGTATTTGTGTCGTATTTGTATCGTATTTGTATCGTATTTGTATCGTATTCGTATCGTATTTGTATCCGATTTGTATCGTTTTTGTATCGTATTTGTATCCGATTTGTATCGTATTTGTATCCGATTTGTATCGTATTTGTATCCGATTTGTATCGTTTTTGTATCGTATTTGTATCCGATTTGTATCGTATTTGTATCCGATTTGTATCGTTTTTGTATCGTATTTGTATCCGATTTGTATCGTATTTGTATCCGATTTGTATCGTATTTGTATCCGATTTGTATCGTATTTGTATCCGATTTGTATCGTATTTGTATCGTATTTGCATCGTATTTGTATCGTATTTGTATCGTATTTGTATCGTATTTGCATCGTATTTTTATCGTATTTGTATCGTATTTGTATCGTATTTGCATCGTATTTGTATCGTATTTGTAGCGTATTTGTATCGTATTTGTATCGTATTTGTATCGTATTTGTATCGTATTTGCATCGTATTTGTATCGTATTTGTATCGTATTTGTATCGTATTTGTATCGTATTTGTATCCGATTTGTATCGTATTTGTATCCGATTTGTATCGTATTTGTATCGTATTTGTATCCGATTTGTATCGTATTTGTATCCGATTTGTATCGTATTTGTATCCGATTTGTATCGTATTTGTATCGTATTTGTATCGTATTTGTATCGTATTTGTATCGTATTTGCATCGTATTTGTATCGTATTTGTATCGTATTTGTATCGTATTTGTATCCGATTTGTATCGTATTTGTATCCGATTTGTATCGTATTTGTATCCGATTTGTATCGTATTTGTATCGTATTTGCATCGTATTTGTATCGTATTTGCATCGTATTTGTATTGTATTTGTATCGTATTTGTATCGTATTTGTATCGTATTTGCATCGTATTTTTATCGTATTTGCATCGTATTTGTATCGTATTTGTATCGTATTTCTATCGTATTTGTATCGTATTTGTATCGTATTTGTATCGTATTTGCATCGTATTTGTATCGTATTTGTAGCGTATTTGTATCGTATTTGTATCGTATTTGTATCGTATTTGTATCGTATTTGCATCGTATTTGTATCGTATTTGTATCGTATTTGTATCGTATTTGTATCGTATTTGTATCCGATTTGTATCGTATTTGTATCCGATTTGTATCGTATTTGTATCCGATTTGTATCGTATTTGTATCGTATTTGTATCCGATTTGTATCGTATTTGTATCCGATTTGTATCGTATTTGTATCCGATTTGTATCGTATTTGTATCGTATTTGTATCGTATTTGTATCGTATTTGTATCGTATTTGTATCGTATTTGCATCGTATTTGTATCGTATTTGTATCGTATTTGTATCGTATTTGTATCCGATTTGTATCGTATTTGTATCGTATTTGTATCCGATTTGTATCGTATTTGTATCCGATTTGTATCGTATTTGTATCGTATTTGTATCGTATTTGTATCGTATTTGTATCGTATTTGTATCGTATTTGTATCGTATTTGTATCGTATTTGTATCGTATTTGTATCGTATTTGTATCCGATTTGTATCGTATTTGTATCCGATTTGTATCGTTTTTGTATCGTATTTGTATCGTATTTGTATCCGATTTGTATCGTATTTGTATCCGATTTGTATCGTTTTTGTATCGTATTTGTATCCGATTTGTATCGTATTTGTATCCGATTTGTATCGTATTTGTATCCGATTTGTATCGTATTTGTATCGTATTTGTATCCGATTTGTATCGTATTTGTATCGTATTTGTATCGTATTTGTATCGTATTTGTATCGTATTTGTATCCGATTTGTATCGTATTTGTATCCGATTTGTATCGTTTTTGTATCGTATTTGTATCCGATTTGTATCGTATTTGTATTCGATTTGTATCGTATTTGTATCCGATTTGTATCGTATTTGTATCCGATTTGTATCGTATTTGTATCCGATTTGTATCGTATTTGTATCCGATTTGTATCGTATTTGTATCGTATTTGTATCGTATTTGTATCGTATTCGTATCGTATTTGTATCCGATTTGTATCGTTTTTGTATCGTATTTGTATCCGATTTGTATCGTATTTGTATCCGATTTGTATCGTATTTGTATCCGATTTGTATCGTTTTTGTATCGTATTTGTATCCGATTTGTATCGTATTTGTATCCGATTTGTATCGTATTTGTATCCGATTTGTATCGTATTTGTATCCGATTTGTATCGTATTTGTATCGTATTTGTATCGTATTTGTATCGTATTCGTATCGTATTTGTATCCGATTTGTATCGTTTTTGTATCGTATTTGTATCCGATTTGTATCGTATTTGTATCCGATTTGTATCGTATTTGTATCCGATTTGTATCGTTTTTGTATCGTATTTGTATCCGATTTGTATCGTATTTGTATCCGATTTGTATCGTATTTGTATCCGATTTGTATCGTTTTTGTATCGTATTTGTATCCGATTTGTATCGTATTTGTATCCGATTTGTATCGTATTTGTATCCGATTTGTATCGTATTTGTATCGTATTTGTATCCGATTTGTATCGTATTTGTATCGTATTTGTATCGTATTTGCATCGTATTTGTATCGTATTTGCATCGTATTTGTATTGTATTTGTATCGTATTTGTATCGTATTTGTATCGTATTTGCATCGTATTTTTATCGTATTTGCATCGTATTTGTATCGTATTTGTATCGTATTTCTATCGTATTTGTATCGTATTTGTATCGTATTTGTATCGTATTTGCATCGTATTTGTATCGTATTTGTAGCGTATTTGTATCCGATTTGTATCGTATTTGTATCCGATTTGTATCGTATTTGTATCGTATTTGTATCGTATTTGTATCGTATTTGTATCGTATTTGTATCGTATTTGCATCGTATTTGTATCGTATTTGTATCGTTTTTGCATCGTATTTGTATCGTATTTGTATCGTATTTGTATCGTATTTGTATCCGATTTGTATCGTATTTGTATCCGATTTGTATCGTATTTGTATCGTATTTGTATCGTATTTGTATCGTATTTGTATCGTATTTGTATCGTATTTGCATCGTATTTGTATCGTATTTGTATCGTATTTGTATCGTATTTGTATCCGATTTGTATCGTTTTTGTATCGTATTTGTATCCGATTTGTATCGTATTTGTATCCGATTTGTATCGTATTTGTATCCGATTTGTATCGTATTTGTATCGTATTTGTATCGTATTTGTATCCGATTTGTATCGTATTTGTATCGTATTTGTATCCGATTTGTATCGTATTTGTATCCGATTTGTATCGTATTTGTATCCGATTTGTATCGTATTTGTATCGTATTTGTATCCGATTTGTATCGTATTTGTATCCGATTTGTATCGTATTTGTATCGTATTTGTATCGTATTTGTATCGTATTTGTATCGTATTTGTATCGTATTTGTATCGTATTTGTATCGTATTTGTATCGTATTTGTATCCGATTTGTATCGTATTTGTATCGTATTTGTATCGTATTTGTATCGTATTTGTATCCGATTTGTATCGTTTTTGTATCGTATTTGTATCGTATTTGTATCGTATTTGTATCGTATTTGTATCCGATTTGTATCGTATTTGTATCGTATTTGTATCCGATTTGTATCGTATTTGTATCCGATTTGTATCGTATTTGTATCCGATTTGTATCGTATTTGTATCGTATTTGTATCGTATTTGTATCGTATTTGTATCGTATTTGTATCGTATTTGCATCGTATTTGTATCGTATTTGTATCGTATTTGTATCGTATTTGTATCGTATTTGTATCGTATTTGTATCGTATTTGTATCCGATTTGTATCGTATTTGTATCCGATTTGTATCGTTTTTGTATCGTATTTGTATCCGATTTGTATCGTATTTGTATCCGATTTGTATCGTATTTGTATCGTATTTGTATCGTATATGTATCGTATTTGTATCGTATTTGTATCGTATTTGTATCGTATTTGTATCCGATTTATATCGTATTTGTATCCGATTTGTATCGTTTTTGTATCGTATTTGTATCCGATTTGTATCGTATTTGTATCCGATTTGTATCGTATTTGTATCCGATTTGTATCGTATTTGTATCGTATTTGTATCGTATTTGTATCCGATTTGTATCGTATTTGTATCCGATTTGTATCGTATTTGTATCCGATTTGTATCGTATTTGTATCGTATTTGTATCGTATTTGTATCGTATTTGTATCGTTTTTGTATCGTATTTGCATCGTATTTGTATCGTACTTGTATCGTATTTGTATCGTATTTGTATCGTATTTGTATCGTATTTGTATCGTATTTGTATCCGATTTGTATCGTATTTGCATCGTATTTGTATCGTATTTGTATCGTATTTGTATCGTATTTGTATCCGATTTGTATCGTATTTGTATCCGATTTGTATCGTATTTGTATCCGATTTGTATCGTATTTGTATCGTATTTGTAACGTATTTGTATCGTATTTGTATCCGATTTGTATCGTATTTGTATCCGATTTGTATCGTATTTGTATCCGATTTGTATCGTATTTGTATCCGATTTGTATCGTATTTGTATCGTATTTGTATCGTATTTGTATCGTATTTGTATCGTATTTGCATCGTATTTGTATCGTATTTGTATCCGATTTGTATCGTTTTTGTATCGTATTTGTATCCGATTTGTATCGTATTTGTATCCGATTTGTATCGTATTTGTATCGTATTTGTATCGTATTTGTATCGTATTTGTATCCGATTTGTATCGTATTTGTATCCGATTTGTATCGTATTTGTATCCGATTTGTATCGTATTTGCATCGTATTTGTAGCGTATTTGTATCGTATTTGTATCGTATTTGTATCCGATTTTTATCGTATTTGTATCCGATTTGTATCGTATTTGTATCCGATTTGTATCGTATTTGTATCCGATTTGTATCGTATTTGTATCGTATTTGTATCGTATTTGTATCGTATTTGTATCGTATTTGTATCGTATTTGTATCCGATTTGTATCGTATTTGTATCCGATTTGTATCGTTTTTGTATCGTATTTGTATCGTATTTGTATCCGATTTGTATCGTATTTGTATCCGATTTGTATCGTTTTTGTATCGTATTTGTATCCGATTTGTATCGTATTTGTATCCGATTTGTATCGTATTTGTATCCGATTTGTATCGTATTTGTATCGTATTTGTATCCGATTTGTATCGTATTTGTATCGTATTTGTATCGTATTTGTATCGTATTTGTATCGTATTTGTATCCGATTTGTATCGTATTTGTATCCGATTTGTATCGTTTTTGTATCGTATTTGTATCCGATTTGTATCGTATTTGTATCCGATTTGTATCGTATTTGTATCCGATTTGTATCGTATTTGTATCCGATTTGTATCGTATTTGTATCCGATTTGTATCGTATTTGTATCGTATTTGTATCGTATTTGTATCGTATTCGTATCGTATTTGTATCCGATTTGTATCGTTTTTGTATCGTATTTGTATCCGATTTGTATCGTATTTGTATCCGATTTGTATCGTATTTGTATCCGATTTGTATCGTTTTTGTATCGTATTTGTATCCGATTTGTATCGTATTTGTATCCGATTTGTATCGTATTTGTATCCGATTTGTATCGTATTTGTATCGTATTTGTATCCGATTTGTATCGTATTTGTATCGTATTTGTATCGTATTTGCATCGTATTTGTATCGTATTTGCATCGTATTTGTATTGTATTTGTATCGTATTTGTATCGTATTTGTATCGTATTTGCATCGTATTTTTATCGTATTTGCATCGTATTTGTATCGTATTTGTATCGTATTTCTATCGTATTTGTATCGTATTTGTATCGTATTTGCATCGTATTTGTATCGTATTTGTATCGTATTTGTATCGTATTTGTATCGTATTTGTATCGTATTTGTATCGTATTTTTATCCGATTTGTATCGTATTTGTATCGTATTTGCATCGTATTTGTATCGTATTTGTATCCGATTTGTATCGTTTTTGTATCGTATTTGTATCCGATTTGTATCGTATTTGTATCCGATTTGTATCGTATTTGTATCCGATTTGTATCGTATTTGTATCCGATTTGTATCGTATTGGTATCCGATTTGTATCGTTTTTGTATCGTATTTGTATCCGATTTGTATCGTATTTGTATCCGATTTGTATCGTATTTGTATCCGATTTGTATCGTTTTTGTATCGTATTTGTATCCGATTTGTATCGTATTTGTATCCGATTTGTATCGTATTTGTATCCGATTTGTATCGTATTTGTATCCGATTTGTATCGTTTTTGTATCGTATTTGTATCCGATTTGTATCGTATTTGTATCCGATTTGTATCGTATTTGTATCGTATTTGTATCGTATTTGTATCGTATTTGTATCCGATTTGTATCGTATTTGTATCCGATTTGTATCGTATTTGTATCCGATTTGTATCGTATTTGCATCGTATTTGTAGCGTATTTGTATCGTATTTGTATCGTATTTGTATCCGATTTTTATCGTATTTGTATCCGATTTGTATCGTATTTGTATCCGATTTGTATCGTATTTGTATCCGATTTGTATCGTTTTTGTATCGTATTTGTATCCGATTTGTATCGTATTTGTATCCGATTTGTATCGTATTTGTATCGTATTTGTATCCGATTTGTATCGTATTTGTATCGTATTTGTATCCGATTTGTATCGTATTTGTATCCGATTTGTATCGTTTTTGTATCGTATTTGTATCCGATTTGTATCGTATTTGTATCCGATTTGTATCGTTTTTGTATCGTATTTGTATCCGATTTGTATCGTATTTGTATCCGATTTGTATCGTATTTGTATCCGATTTGTATCGTATTTGTATCGCATTTGTATCCGATTTGTATCGTATTTGTATCGTATTTGTATCGTATTTGTATCGTATTTGTATCGTATTTGTATCGTATTTGTATCCGATTTGTATCGTATTTGTATCCGATTTGTATCGTTTTTGTATCGTATTTGTATCCGATTTGTATCGTATTTGTATCCGATTTGTATCGTATTTGTATCCGATTTGTATCGTATTTGTATCGTATTTGTATCCGATTTGTATCGTATTTGTATCCGATTTGTATCGTATTTGTATCGTATTTGTTTCGTATTTGTATCGTATTTGTATCGTTATTTGTATCCGATTTGTATCGTATTTGTATCGTATTTGTATCGTATTTGTATCCGATTTGTATCGTATTTGTATCCGATTTGTATCGTTTTTGTATCCGATTTGTATCGTATTTGTATCGTATTTGTATCGTATTTGTATCGTATTTGTATCGTATTTGCATCGTATTTGCATCGTATTTGTATCGTATTTGTATCGTATTTGTATCGTATTTGTATCGTATTTGCATCGTATTTTTATCGTATTTGCATCGTATTTGTAGCGTATTTGTATCGTATTTGTATCGTATTTGTATCGTATTTGTATCGTATTTGTATCGTATTTGTATCGTATTGTATCCGATTTGTATCGTATTTGTATCGTATTTGTATCGTATTTGTATCGTATTTGTATCGTATTTGTATCGTATTTGTATCGTATTTGCATCGTATTTGTATCGTATTTGTATCGTATTTGTATCGTATTTGTATCGTACTTGTATCGTATTTGTATCGTATTTGTATCGTATTTGTATCGTATTCGTATCGTATTGTATCCGATTTGTATCGTATTTGTATCGTTTTTGTATCGTATTTGTATCGTATTTGCATCGTATTTGTATCGTATTTGCATCGTATTTGTAGCGTATTTGTATCGTATTTGTATCGTATTTGTATCGTATTTGCATCGTATTTGTATCGTGTTTGTATCGTATTTGTATTGTATTTGTATCGTATTTGTATCGTATTTGTATCGTATTTGCATCGTATTTGTATCGTGTTTGTATCGTATTTGTATTGTATTTGTATCGTATTTGTATCGTATTTGTATCGTATTTGCATCGTATTTGTATCGTATTTGTATCCGATTTGTATCGTATTTGTATCGTATTTGTATCGTGTTTGTATCGTATTTGTATCGTATTTGTATCGTACTTGTATCGTATTTGTATCGTATTTGTATCGTATTTGTATCGTATTTGTATCGTATTTGTATCGTATTTGTATCGTATTTGTATCCGATTTGTATCCGATTTGTATCGTATTTGTATCCGATTTGTATCGTATTTGTATCCGATTTGTATCGTATTTGTATCCGATTTGTATCGTATTTGTATCGTATTTGTATCGTATTTGTATCGTATTTGTATCGTATTCGTATCGTATTCGTATCGTTATTTGTATCGTATTTGTATCGTATTTGTATCGTATTTGTATCGTATTTGCATCGTATTTGTATCGTATTTGTATCGTATTTGTATCGTACTTGTATCGTATTTGTATCGTATTTGTATCCGATTTGTATCGTTTTTGTATCGTATTTGTATCGTATTTGTATCGTATTAGTATCCGATTTGTATCGTATTTGTATCCGATTTGTATCGTATTTGTATCGTATTTGTATCCGATTTGTATCGTATTTGTATCCAATTTGTATCGTATTTGTATCGTATTTGTATCGTATTTGCATCGTATTTGTATCGTATTTGTATCGTATTTGTATCGTATTTGTATCGTACTTGTATCGTATTTGTATCGTATTTGTATCGTATTTGTATCGTATTCGTATCGTATTGTATCCGATTTGTATCGTATTTGTATCGTATTTGTATCGTATTTGTATCGTATTTGTATCGTATTTGTTTCGTATTTGTATCGTATTTGTATCGTGTTTGTATCGTATTTGTATTGTATTTGTATCGTATTTGTATCGTATTTGTATCGTATTTGCATCGTATTTTTATCGTGTTTGCATCGTATTTGTATCGTATTTGTATCGTATTTGTATCGTATTTGTATCGTACTTGTATCGTATTTGTATCGTATTTGTATCGTATTTGTATCGTATTTGTATCGTATTTGCATCGTATTTGTATCGTATTTGTATCGTATTTGTATCGTACTTGTATCGTATTTGTATCGTATTTGTATCCGATTTGTATCGTTTTTGTATCGTATTTGTATCGTATTTGTATCGTATTTGTATCCGATTTGTATCGTATTTGTATCCGATTTGTATCGTATTTGTATCGTATTTGTATCCGATTTGTATCGTATTTGTATCCAATTTGTATCGTATTTGTATCGTATTTGTATCGTATTTGTATCGTATTTGCATCGTATTTGTATCGTATTTGTATCGTATTTGTATCGTATTTGTATCGTACTTGTATCGTATTTGTATCGTATTTGTATCGTATTTGTATCGTATTCGTATCGTATTGTATCCGATTTGTATCGTATTTGTATCGTATTTGTATCGTATTTGTATCGTATTTGTTTCGTATTTGTATCGTATTTGTATCGTGTTTGTATCGTATTTGTATTGTATTTGTATCGTATTTGTATCGTATTTGTATCGTATTTGCATCGTATTTTTATCGTGTTTGCATCGTATTTGTATCGTATTTGTATCGTATTTGTATCGTATTTGTATCGTACTTGTATCGTATTTGTATCGTATTTGTATCGTATTTGTATCGTATTCGTATCGTATTGTATCCGATATGTATCGTATTTGTATCGTATTTGTATCGTATTTGTATCGTATTTGCATCGTATTTGTATCGTATTTGCATCGTATTTGTATCGTATTTGCATCGTATTTGTATTGTATTTGTATCGTATTTGTATCGTATTTGTATCGTATTTGCATCGTATTTTTATCGTATTTGCATCGTATTTGTATCGTATTTGTATCGTATTTGTATCGTATTTGTATCGTATTTGCATCGTATTTTTATCGTGTTTGCATCGTATTTGTATCGTATTTGTATCGTATTTGTATCGTATTTGTATCGTACTTGTATCGTATTTGTATCGTATTTGTATCGTATTCGTATCGTATTGTATCCGATTTGTATCGTATTTGTATCGTATTTGTATCGTATTTGTATCGTATTTGCATCGTATTTGTATCGTATTTGCATCGTATTTGTATCGTATTTGCATCGTATTTGTATTGTATTTGTATCGTATTTGTATCGTATTTGTATCGTATTTGTATCGTATTTGTATCGTATTTGTATCGTATTTGCATCGTATTTGTATCGTATTTGTATCGTATTTGTATCGTACTTGTATCGTATTTGTATCGTATTTGTATCCGATTTGTATCGTTTTTGTATCGTATTTGTATCGTATTTGTATCGTATTTGTATCCGATTTGTATCGTATTTGTATCCGATTTGTATCGTATTTGTATCGTATTTGTATCCGATTTGTATCGTATTTGTATCCAATTTGTATCGTATTTGTATCGTATTTGTATCGTATTTGTATCGTATTTGCATCGTATTTGTATCGTATTTGTATCGTATTTGTATCGTATTTGTATCGTATTTGTAGCGTATTTGTATCGTATTTGTATCGTATTTGCATCGTATTTGTATCGTATTTGTATCGTATTTGTATCGTATTTGTAACGTATTTGCATCGTATTTGTATCGTATTTGCATCGTATTTGTAGCGTATTTGTATCGTATTTGTATCGTATTTGTATCGTATTTGCATCGTATTTGTATCGTATTTGTATCGTATTTGCATCGTATTTGTATCGTATTTGCATCGTATTTGTATCGTTTTTGTATCGTATTTGTATCGTATTTGTATCGTATTTGCATCGTATTTGTATCGTATTTGTATCGTATTTGTATCGTATTTGTATCGTATTTGTATCGTATTTGCATCGTATTTGTATCGTATTTACATCGTATTTGTATCGTTTTTGTATCGTATTTGCATCGTATTTGTATCGTATTTGTATCGTATTTGTATCGTATTTGTATCGTATTTGTATCGTATTTGTATCGTATTTGTATCGTATTTGTATCGTATTTGTATCGTATTTGCATCGTATTTGCATCGTATTTGTATCGTATTTGTAGCGTATTTGTATCGTATTTGTATCGTATTTGTATCGTATTTGTATCGTATTTGTATCGTATTTGTATCGTATTTGTATCGTATTTGTAGCGTATTTGTATCGTATTTGTAGCGTATTTGTATCGTATTTGTATCGTATTTGCATCATACTTGCATCGTATTTGCATCGTATTTGCATTGTTGGGTATCCTCAGTTGGCTTGGAATAAAAGCAGTGGACTGTATATAATGCTAGTTTATTGGACGTCAAGGAACGCGCGACTAGTCTCCGTCGATTCTAGTGATGAGTGATGGGTCGGCGGCGA
This sequence comes from Philereme transversata, assembly GCA_963924445.1. Taxonomy (NCBI): domain Eukaryota; kingdom Metazoa; phylum Arthropoda; class Insecta; order Lepidoptera; family Geometridae; genus Philereme; species Philereme transversata. Next base: position 15,273 of record CAWUPV010000026.1, read on the forward strand.
TGCGCGCGGGCGGCCGGTGGCTTCGGTCCCCCCTCCAGTTGACCGTGGCCTTGAAGGTGTCGAGTGATGCGGTGAATTGTCTCCGACATACTCCCCGGGTTGAAGCAGCTGGTTGGCAGATGAAGTTCAATAAGAAGGTTCTGGAAGGGGACAAATGTTGTTAAACGCCCTTCGAATTATGGTTCCTCCCTTTGTCCTTAAATCGGCAACTCGAGCGACCTTATCTCGAGTCCCTGGGTATACTGCAACGCAGCGTCCAAGTGCCCAGCGCATGGGGGGTTGTGTCTTATCCCTTATTAGGACTAAGGAACCCAATTTGAGGTCACCGGTTGAAGTGGGCCACCTTGTCTTCTGTTGTAAAGTGGTGATGTACTCATCGGAAAATCTTTTCCAGAAATGTTGTTTGACGAGCTCGATTCGTTTGTATCTCTCAAGACTCGTTATCCTTTCTGTGACCTGCGGATGCGGAACAGACACAAGTGGTCGTCCTATAAGGAAATGAGCAGGTGTAAGTGTTGTGAAGTCGGAAGGATCGGAATGTAAGGCAGTGATAGGACGGGAATTAAGTACGGCTTCTATTTGAGTCAAGCATGTGTGCATTTCTTCATACGCAAAATGAGTAAGTTGGAGAAGCCTACGGAGATGATGTTTAGTGGAACGGACGGCTGACTCAGCCATGCCATTAAAATGGGGGGTGTAGCTTGGAATGAAGAGGAAGTCGATACCTTCTTGAGCGACTTCAGAACTAATTTGAGCATTAGTGTCTTGTAAGAAGCGGTGTAATTCGTTGCATGTACCTACAAAATTAGTTCCGTTATCGGAGGTAATACTTTGAGGCTTCCCTCGACGAGCCACAAACCGGTTTAAAGCGGCCATGTATCCCTCTTTAGTTAGGTCTGTAACGAGCTCCAGGTGCACAGCTTTAGTAGCTAAGCAAACAAAAATGCACAAGTAAGACTTAATCAGCTGGCAACCTCTACCTTTACGGTTGGCTATCATAACTGGCCCTGCATAATCCACTGAACAGTGTAAAAAAGGGAATTCCAGTGTAGTTCTGGATTCGGGTAACTGTCCCATTATGGGTTGAACATTACTGGCTTTAAATCTAAAACATTTAATACAACCTTTTGCTATAGATTTAGACAAATTCCTTCCTCCTAAAGGCCAATAAGTTTGACGAATATTGGACAACAATAGCTGCGGTCCAGCATGTAAAAGTTTCAAGTGATGCATATGAAATATAATTTTACTTAAATGATGCTTGCTACATAGCAAGATAGGATGCTTAATGTCGTAGCTATAAGGAGAATTATCAAGTCTGCCCCCAACTCTCAAGATATCATTGGTATCTAAAAATGGACTCAACGATATTAATCTATTTTTCTTCGGCAAAGTGTTACCTGACTTTAAGATATTATATTCGTCAGGAAACATTTCCAACTGGGCAGTAAGTATAATTAAATTATAAGATTTATTTAATTCTTCGCAAGAAAGATGACCAATCAATTTATTATTTTTATTTTTACAATTGTAAATAAACCTTTGCATATAAGCTGTAACTCTTTGTAAATGTGTAAACCTTGAATATTTAGTTATAAGATTTGTTAATATTTTATTGTCATTGTTCTTGCTAGAATTATTATTTACAATAAGACACAAATTGAGATCCGGTAGTTCATGTTTATGTGATGAATTAGGTATTTTTGGCCAATTAAGTTCAGAAAGTAGCAAAAACGACGGCCCAGACCACCACAAGGAAGCGTTACTGATGCAATCAGCCTTCACCCCGCGAGAAACAAGATCTGCCGGGTTCTCCTTGGACGGTACGTAGCTCCATATGTGACCGCTTGTACTTTCCTGAATCTCATGTACACGATTACGCACAAAATGCTTTAATTGATTGGTAGGAGTAGATAACCATCCTAATACAATCGTCGAATCACACCAAAATCGACACATGTCAAATTTTAGTGTGAGTGACGACTGTACCTTTGCACACAGCCTTGCACCTAACAAGGCTGCACACAACTCAAGACGTGGGATAGTCGTTGGTTTTAGGGGTGCAACCTTGTTTTTGGAGATTACCAAATTAACACGAACGACCCCTGAGCTAGACACAGACCGGATGTAGACGCATGCCCCATACGCAATTTCCGAAGCATCTGTGAACACATGGATTTCGACCTTTACACAAGAGTCGCTAAGAACCCAACGAGGAATCTGTAACTCATTTAGACAGGGTAAAGTGTTAGCAAATGAAGACCAGAGATCTAAAATCTCAGATGAAACTTCTTCGTCCCATGAACATTTATTTAGCCACAACTTCTGCATGATCATTTTTGCTTCAACAATGCACGGGCCTACCAGCCCTAATGGGTCGAATATCTGACTGATAACAGAGAGAATGTGGCGCTTTGTCACCTTTTTTTGAAGCTCAATATTAATTGAAAAAGATAAGCTATCTAATTGACAGTGCCAATGCAAACCTAAGGTTTTTGAAGATGTGTTTGTGATGTTATCTGAAAGATCTAATATTGTGTTTGAATCTAAGTTGACGCCTAAAAAAAGTTCATTCAGAATACGGGTGCAATTAGATTTCCATTTTCTTAATTTAAATTTAGCGGAATCCAATGTGGCTATAACTCCCCGACATAGATTTATAGCATCGCTCACAGTAGACGATCCACTTAAAAGATCATCACAATAAAAATCATGCAGGATAGCCTGCTTGACATCATGCAAGCTACTTGTTTTTAAGTTATCATCGGACGCCAGACTAACCAAACATTTGGTCGCAAGATATGGCGCAGAAGCAGTCCCTTGACAGACTGTATTAAGACTGTAGGTTTTTAAGCGATGCGAGGAGTCATACCTAAACACTATCTGTTGCAACGAGCGTTGGGAAGGTATGATGTCTATAGATCTGAACATCTTTTCAACGTCAGCGGAAACTACATATTTATGTTGACGGAATCTGAGGAGGATCGATAAAAGATCGTCTTGGACAGAAGGGCCGACCATTTGAATGTCATTCAATGAAATTCTTGAAGTGGTGACGGCTGAAGCGTCGAAGACTGTACGCAACTTTGTAGTTGTACTCGACTCCCGAAGTACGCCGTGGTGGGGAAGGTAGTAGTTGACGTTATCGTCACTGTAAGGAAATAAGGTTTTATTTTCAGTCATGTGACCTAACCGCTCGTATTCTCTCATGAAATCTAGGTATTTATCCTTGAATGTTGGCTCTCGTTCGAATTTTCGCTCAAGCGATAAGAAGCGACGTTTAGACATTTCGAAAGAATCGCCTAAAACATGAGGATCCTTTCGAAGAGGAATCGTGACGACAAAGCGACCCTCTTCATTACGAGTCGTGTTGAGAGAAAAGTTCTCTTCACAAGCACGTTCCTCTGTAGAGAGAGAATGTTTTAAAGAAACACTATCTAATTCCCAGAAACGAGTGAGGTCGTGATCAGGTTCTCCTTGAGAAAAAAGACATTGACTGAATGTATCTTTAGAGTTTAGGATGCTACCAGTGACTATCCATCCTAACTCTGTACTACGAAGCTCAGGTAAGTGCTTGCCTAGGCTAATCTTTTGACTACCTAGTACATCCCAGAAGGTATCTGCCCCGATAAGAAGATCTACCTTTGACGGTATATTATAAGACGGATCAGATAAACGTAAGCCTGATGGGATATGTATATGTTTGGTATCTATGTATGTGATTGGAACAGCTGAAGTGACGTTCGTAAATATGTGACAATCCAAGCCTACCTTATAGTCACTATTCAAAGACTCTATTGATAAGTTGCAAGACTGTGTACTATTAGATATATGATTGTTAAAACCTGACACCATGGAGCTGACGTTCCGCCGCGGCAAACCCAGCTTACTGCACAAAGCGTCAGACACGATGTTTATGCCACTACCATTGTCCAATATCGCCCTGGCGGTGTGTTTATTGCCCTTGCTGTCAACCACTCTCACCAACGCTGTGGATAGGAAAACACGCGTCGGAGTAGATAACTGTATTTGATCGGTTGTCAAAACAATGCCTTCTGACAACGAAGAAGAAAGATCGTGAGAAGAAGAAGATGAATCCTTTTCTTTGTGCAAAAGTGTGTTATGCTTTTCTTTACAGTACTTGCAATGCGACAAAAAACATTTATTAGCTGTATGACCAGAACGTAAACAGTTCCAGCAAACCTTGAACTCTTTTGCCTTCGAAATACGAGATTCATAAGGAAGACTTCTAAACGATTCACAAGTAAACAATTGATGTGACTCATCATTACACAAAGGACATGATTTTGGCTTGAATTTATTTTGTTTATTTTTATCAGTGCTACTATTTATGACTAAACTTTTAGATTTGTAAGATTCAGATTTTAATTTATGTGATTTATTTTCTTCCAAAGTTTCTAATAAGTCAGCTCTGTTATTTAAGAATTTTATGAACTGTGACAGGGTTGGAGATGTAGTTAAAGTATTTCTATTCTCTTCCCATTCACGTGCCGTCACACTATCAAGTTTAGTGGACATCATATAAATGATAAGCGTGTCCCAATGTTCGGTGGGCTCTTTTAATGAACTGAGGGCTCGTATGTTCTTGTTAGTCACATCAATAAGAAAGCGAATAGACTTACATGATTCTGTGCGGATAGGATCAACGTTGAACAAAGCCTGTATGTGGTTATTTACCAGTAAGCGACTATTATCGAACCTCTCACACAGTAATTCCCACGCAATTGTATAATTAGCACTTTTAAAATCAATATTTTTAATAATCAGAGCGGCACTTCCTTGAAGAGAAGCCCGAAGATAGTGAAACTTGTTTATGTTATCTATGCATTCACTATTATGAATCAGAGAAAGGAATGTGTCTTTAAATTCGAGCCAGTTTTGATAGCCGCCACTGAAATGAGGTAAGTCAATTTTAGGTAGCCGAACTAAATTTCTTACTTGCACACCTGAATTAGCATCATCGAAGGTCGAAACAGACCCTTCCTGGGGTCTTCCTCCAGCCGTGAGCAGGCTTTTTGCTAGGGCCAAAAGTGGGTAGTAATCGTTATCAAATTGTTCACGATCCACGGAAACTTCCTCGGTGTGTGGCTCGTCAGATAGAATCTCGATCTCCGTCTGTAATGAATCGAATTCCTCGCATAAGGGCTCAAATTTTCGTAAGCGACACTCCAAGTCGATTTTTTGTAACTCGGTCAAAGATTGAGAGCTTTTAATGTTTTTAATGTGATTACTAAAGATTGTCAGCTTAGATTTAATTGCAGAGCGTTTTTTAATCAATGTTTTTAACTCCGACATGATCACTTTTACATGCAAGGCGGAATATGAGAATCAGCGGATTTAAAAAGAATATAGGTAGGTAATCCAAGCGCAATGACTTGTAATAAAGATAATGGATAGACAACTATACAGGTAAGTTCACAGCTGCGCGTACGCAAATGAAATGAATAAGGTAGACTCACGGTTCAACACTCAAGTTTTATGACTGATGTAACAATCTTAACTTTTAAATGATTAATCAATGTGCAAAAAGGCTTAGATAACGGGAAATAAATTACGTATGAAGTTGTAGTCGTGGAAGAATTATTTTACAAGCACTGACTCAAGTAGTTAGCTTTATGAAATGTAGGCAGGTAGATAATGAAAGAATAGGAATATTTGACTAGCTAAGAGACGGGAAAATAAGAAGGAATAAATAGGAACGAACTCACAAGATGTCTTTATCCTTTTTCCTTTGGTGACGAGACGGTTTGTTCATCCTTTAAAATCCTTTGTTGAATTTGTCCGGTCGTTCGTAAGTCGCATAAGATGGCGTATACGCGTCAAATATTCTTCCTTCCAAACGGAATAGCTTCAAGACGTCCTTGTTGTCCTTTTTGACGACGGTGGAAGGACCATTTGTTGGGTATCCTCAGTTGGCTTGGAATAAAAGCAGTGGACTGTATATAATGCTAGTTTATTGGACGTCAAGGAACGCGCGACTAGTCTCCGTCGATTCTAGTGATGAGTGATGGGTCGGCGGCGATGCGCGCGGGCGGCCGGTGGCTTCGGTCCCCCCTCCAGTTGACCGTGGCCTTGAAGGTGTCGAGTGATGCGGTGAATTGTGTCCGACATGCATCGTATTTGCATCGTATTTGCATCGTATTTGCATCGTATTTGCATCGTATTTGCATTGTATTTGCATTGTATTTGTACTATCAAACGGGTTCGATTTCCGGGACAAATGTTTGCATGGTCTACAGATATTTGTTCCGGGTATGCCACAGACAATGATCTGACAGTAGAAAAGAATATGGGTAATTAAATTCCTTGATAGAAGTAAAATGATTGATGAATGATTGTCCAATTGTCCATGTGTGGGCTCAGTTAACCAATTAGTTACTTCAATAACGAATTGCTAATTACAGCTTTTTTAACAACTGTTTTTAACATTAAGTTTAAATATTAAAAAAATATATATAATCTACTACAAGTAAAACAAATCAATCAATCATCATCTATACAAATAATGGTATTAAATACGAATGACTACAACTTATAAAAAAGTTTTTTTTTTTTTTTTTAATAAATAATTAGATACGGGTTACAGTGATTTTTATAAATCTTTTTTTATGTTAGTAACGGGGTGAGTTTGTAATGGGTAATCTATGGAACTACTTAACCGATTTTGAAAATTCTTTCACTGATAGTAAGCTAAACTATTCCTGAGGCTATACATATTTTGACAACCCGGCTAGGTCAGCTAGTGTAATTTGAATGAAACTGTAGGTCAAGTTAGTTGGATTAGCATTTCGTGACACTGTTTTATTAGTCAAAGATTACAAATATTATTTTTAGTTTTTATGTGAGATTCGCGAGATCTCTGTTTGGGGCGAACCACTAATGTTTAAATTAATGAAACTTTAGTTTTCAATTGAACCAGCCTTATTTGTTGACTTTCTTTCCGTACAAGATCGAGATAAGTGGAGAGATGAGGGGAAGGCCTTTGCCCAGCAGTGGGACAGCATAGGCTTGATAAAAAAACCTATTATTTATTTAACCATCATTTTCCGAGCATAATAAATTATGCGCATCCCGGGTACTCACAGTAGCGAAAAACTTATGAATTTTACAAAAATGCATGATGATCTTTGATGATGATTTTTAAAAGCTGTGTGTATGATTTTATGGCACCCACCGTGGGTCATATCTCATTACGCACTTCCTAGATCTGGCCCTGTATCGAAGCCTTGCAGGCCTTGATTGGTCCATTGTTTCTGGAATTCAATTCGAGCCTTGCTTTTAAAAGCTCTGAAAACTGCATGCGTATTGTGGGTACTCGTTATTTTTAATAAAAAGCATGGGTTTCTACGCAAAATTCAAATGTTCACTAAAATTCTTGTTTCCCGAAATTCCACTGCACAATTTTTTTAATGGCTGTTTGAATATTTTATTCAGATTTTTAAACGAGTAAACTATAATAAATTTAACCTTTCATCAAATAAAATGTTAATTGAATTCCACATTATTGTGAAATGAGTAATAAGACTTGTTCTACTACCTTGTGCACTACCTTCTCCCGTATTTATAAATTTATAAATATTTATAAACTAATAATAAATAATGCTAGACATTTCACACAACGTCATTTAGCCCCAAACTAAGCAAAGCTATGTGAACCAGTTAAATAATAGAATACTGTACTTTTTTTTGTAAATATATACTTATAATATATAGAAAAACCACCGCACCCTAAACAAATATCTGTAAACCATAGAAACATTTATTCCGCGGTTCATATTTGTATCGTATTTGCATCATACTTGCATCGTATTTGCATCGTATTTGCATCGTATTTGCATTGTATTTGTACTATCAAACGGGTTCGATTTCCGGGACAAATGTTTGCATGGTCTACAGATATTTGTTCCGGGTATGCCACAGACAATGATCTGACAGTAGAAAAGAATATGGGTAATTAAATTCCTTGATAGAAGTAAAATGATTGATGAATGATTGTCCAATTGTCCATGTGTGGGCTCAGTTAACCAATTAGTTACTTCAATAACGAATTGCTAATTACAGCTTTTTTAACAACTGTTTTTAACATTAAGTTTAAATATTAAAAAAATATACATAATCTACTACAAGTAAAACAAATCAATCAATCATCATCTATACAAATAATGGTATTAAATACTGTTACGAGCTGAGGGTTCGGGATAAAATAATGGGAATCGATTTCACCAAAATAACACTTTTATTTAACACTAAACGATGAATACACGAACTTGGTCACACGTATCACAACACAATAATTCACACCACTGTTGCAGCACTTAAAGTCACCGAAATGATCGCACGTATAGCTTAATCCAGACTGACTGTCCGGCCATCTCTCCGGCCTATTTATATCGCGCATATTTCGATTGTTCGAGAACGATCTCGATCGCTCCAGGAAAGGGTCGGTCCCTCGACACAATAGCCACTCTCCATTCTGCGAAACCGTAAACAATAATAAAGACAAAAGCGCTCGAGAAACCTCGATTACCATTCATTGTTTAACAGTCTCGGCGTAACACTGCCCCCTCCTAAAACATGCTCGTCCCGAGCATTGTTAGCCCCGTAATATCGCGCCAGCCGATCAACATGAACAATTTTAGGCGCACCTCGCGTTCCCTTCTGAATTCGGTATGCGACGTCATTAATCCTGGTCAACACACGGTATGGTCCATCCCATTTTGCTTGTAGTTTAGGGGATTTTCCCTTTTTCCGTATCGGATTGTGCAACCAGACCTGTGATCCCTCATCAAATCGCAAGTTGTTTGAATTTCGGTCATAACGGGTCTTCATTTTCTCAGACATTTGTTGACCAGTTAGTCGAATGTGTTCATTTATGTCGTTCATTTTATTGCGCAGGTCGTTTGCATAATCTGTGATGGCACGCGGAGAATCTGGAGGAATGCCAGTTATCAGGTCTGCAGGCAACCGCAGTTCTCTTCCAAAATTTGCCAACGCAGGAGTGGCGCCTGTACTCTCATGGACTGCACTTCTGTATGACAGTAAAAACGGCTGTATGTGTTGGTCCCAATCGTTTTGCTTATTTTCGACCACTTTGGCCAGATATCTCTCCAACGTCTGATTGAATCTTTCTACCATTCCATCAGACTGAGGATGATAAGAAGTGGTTCTTGTTTTATGAGTCCCCATTATTCGGCATGTCTCCTGAAATACTTGTGATTCAAAATTCCTTCCTTGATCACTGTGAATTTCCAGGGGAACTCCAAAACGACAGAAAACTTCGTGGACTAGTTTATCTGCTACCGTCGAAGCTTCTTGATTAGGAATGGCGAAAACTTCGGGCCATTTTGTGAAGTAGTCCATAACGACCATGAAGTACTTATTTCCATTTTTACTTACAGGGAATGGTCCTGCAATATCCAGGGCTATACGCTCCCATGGGGCTCCAACGTTATACAGTCTTATTGCTCCTCTGCTGCGTGTATGGGGTCCTTTCACTGCCGCACAAGTAGTGCATTTTCGGCACCAGTCTTCAACATCTTCTCTACAATGGATCCAGTAAAACCGCTCCCTTATTTTTAACAGTGTCCTTTTTACTCCCATGTGGCCTCCCGAACATCCTTCATGGTAGAGTTGTAGCACGTTAGGGACCTTGGCTTTGGGAACCACCATTTGCAGATGACAGTGATCTCCACGAGCGTTCTCCCATTTGCGACACAGCACCCCGTCGTGGATAACCAGGCTCTCCCACTGTGCCCAATAACTCTTCGTTGTTGAACTCAGAGCAGCAATGTCACTCCACAAAGGCTTAGTGCTACCCGCTGTGATCCTTTCAATGATGGGTTTAAGGTCTTTGTCATCCTGTTGTGCCTGCTGCAAAGTTTCTTTCCATTCGTCACTTAGATCCGTTCTCAAACTTCTCAACAGCCTGACGGGCACCACTTCTTTAGGCTTCTCTTCGGCACAATGTTTCCAGTTTTCAGGGCATGGTCGTCGTGATAACTCATCCATGCTCTCTTCTCTTTTTGGGCAATTTGACTTCAGATGCCCTTTCTCTCCACACCCGTAGCATCTAGGACTAAATTTTGGACGATTGTACCCAGTATAAGAGTCCTTCACTTCTCTGATGTGGTGAGCTCGGTGGTCCTGACGCACGGCCTCCACCTTCTTTGGGCAGCTTGACCTCAGATGTCTTCTTTCTCCACACCCACAGCATCTAGGGCTAAACTTCGGACGACTGTCGTGAGTGTAAGAGTCCTTTACTTCTCTGATGCGGTGAGCTCGGTGGTCCTGACGTACAGCCTCCACCTCCAATGCATGGGCCAAGGCATTTTTCAAAGAATCAGGATGTCCAAGCCTTACAGCAGCTCTCACTTCCAAATCACGTATTCCGTCTACGAATGCCTGAACCAAATAACTGTCAAGGGGTGCTGGAGAGGTTTGGTATGCCTTTCGAACCAGCTTTTCTATCTCAAGAGCCCACTGCTGTAAATTCTCCGAGTTACGCTGGCTCCGGTCCTTTAACTGCGCTCGAAAAACATGTTCCAGATGTGCGTCACCATAGCGTGACTCCAGTGCCTCCAATAGCTGTTCATAGGTGAAATCCTTTCCAAGAGCCTCTAAAACCGTAAGTGCCTTGTCACGAAGGCCCAGTGTTAAAGCCGTCATGGCCTGTACCGTTGTCCATCCGTTGGCCTTGACCACAGCCTCAAACTGAATCTTGTAGGCTGACCACGAAGAACTTCCATCATATGGTGGCATTTTAAAATCTCGCGCTGAAGGTGTACCAATTGTAGGAGCCACATTGCTGTCTCCAGAACTCAGGGCATCCAGAGCTTTTTTTATCTTGGCGATCTGAATTTCAACTTCCGACATACGGCTCTCATGATGTTCTATCTGTTCTTTCACTTCCTGGAATTCCTTTCCAATTGAACCGAACAATTCTTTCATCAGCTGAGCCTGCTCTTCTTTGTCCTGACGACGCTGTTCTTCCTGCAATCGAGCCTGTTCTTCCTGTTGACGATGCTTTTCTTCTTTATGCTGTCGGCGTTGTTCCTCCTGCAGCCGAGCCTGTTCTTCCTGACGACAAAGCATTGCCATAATAGCAGCAAGATCGCCTGTCACAGGAGCTCGGCCCACGGGTGATGATGATGAAGCTCCAATTGATTCGGGGGCGGCTGATTCCATCTGTATCGGCTGACGACTCTGTTGATCTTCTTGAACTGGAGAATCTCCAAACCGCCTTTCATGGACTTCCTGTTGTCGTTGACCTCTCGTCCTTACACCGTCCACGTTATCCTTTGGCAGAACCGGCATTATTTTATCCCACTTCTGACACCAAATTGTTACGAGCTGAGGGTTCAGGATAAAATAATGGGAATCGATTTCACCAAAATAACACTTTTATTTAACACTAAACGATGAATACACGAACTTGGTCACACGTATCACAACACAATAATTCACACCACTGTTGCAGCACTTAAAGTCACCGAAATGATCGCACGTATAGCTTAATCCAGACTGACTGTCCGGCCATCTCTCCGGCCTATTTATATCGCGCATATTTCGATTGTTCGAGAACGATCTCGATCGCTCCAGGAAAGGGTCGGTCCCTCGACACAATGGCCACTCTCCATTCTGCGAAACCGTAAACAATAATAAAGACAAAAGCGCTCGAGAAACCTCGATTACCATTCATTGTTTAACAGTCTCGGCGTAACAATACGAATGACTACAACTTACAAAAAAGTTTTTTTTTTTTTTTTTTTAATAAATAATTAGATACGGGTTATAGTGATTTTTATAAATCTTTTTTTATGTTAGTAACGGGGTGAGTTTGTAATGGGTAATCTATGGAACTACTTAACCGATTTTGAAAATTCTTTCACTGATAGTAAGCTAAACTATTCCTGAGGTCTATAGGCTATACATATTTTGACAACCCGGCTAGGTCAGCTAGTGTAATTTGAATGAAACTGTAGGTCAAGTTAGTTGGATAAGCATTTCGTGACACTACCTATTTTATTAGTCAAAGATTACAAATATTATTTTTATTATCGTATTTGTATCGTATTTGTAGCGTATTTGTATCGTATTTGTATCGTATTTGTATCGTATTTGTATCGTATTTGTATCGTATTTGTAGCGTATTTGTATCGTATTTGTATCGTATTTGTATCGTATTTGTATCGTATTTGTAGCGTATTTGTATCGTATTTGTATCGTATTTGTATCGTATTTGCATCGTATTTGTAGCGTATTTGTATCGTATTTGTATCGTATTTGTATCGTATTTGTAGCGTATTTGTATCGTATTTGTATCGTATTTGTATCGTATTTGTATCGTATTTGTATCGTATTTGCATCATACTTGCATCGTATTTGCATCGTATTTGCATCGTATTTGCATCGTATTTGCATCGTATTTGCATCGTATTTGCATCGTATTTGCATTGTATTTGCATTGTATTTGCATTGTTTTTGTACTATCAAACGGGTTACATTTCCGGGACAAATGTTTGCATGGTCTACAGATATTTGTTCCGGGTATGCCACAGACAATGATCTGACAGTAGAAAAGAATATGGGTAATTAAATTCCTTGATAGAAGTAAAATGATTGATGAATGATTGTCCAATTGTCCATGAGTGGGCTCAGTTAACCAATTAGTTACTTCAATAACGAATTGCTAATTACAGCTTGTTTAACAACTGTTTTTAATATTAAGTTTAAATATTTAAAAAAAATATATAATCTACTACAAGTAAAACAAATCAATCAATCATCATCTATACAAATAATGGTATTAAATACGAATGACTACAACTTACAAAAAAGTATTTTTTTTTTTTAATAAATAATTAGATACGGGTTACAGTGATTTTTATAAATCTTTTTTTATGTTAGTAACGGGGTGAGTTTGTAATGGGTAATCTATGGAACTACTTAACCGATTTTGAAAATTCTTTCACTGATAGTAAGCTAAACTATTCCTGAGGTCTATAGGCTATACATATTTTGACAACCCGGCTAGGTCAGCTAGTGTAATTTGAATGAAACTGTAGGTCAAGTTAGTTGGATTAGCATTTCGTGACACTATTTTATTAGTCAAAGATTACAAATATTATTTTTATTATCGTATTTGTATCGTATTTGTATCGTATTTGTAGCGTATTTGTATCGTATTTGTATCGTATTTGTATCGTATTTGTAGCGTATTTGTATCGTATTTGTATCGTATTTGTATCGTATTTGTAGCGTATTTGTATCGTATTTGTATCGTATTTGTATCGTATTTGTATCGTATTTGTAGCGTATTTGTATCGTATTTGTATCGTATTTGTATCGTATTTGCATCGTATTTGTAGCGTATTTGTATCGTATTTGTATCGTATTTGTATCGTATTTGTATCGTATTTGTAGCGTATTTGTATCGTATTTGTATCGTATTTGTATCGTATTTGTATCGTATTTGCATCATACTTGCATCGTATTTGCATCGTATTTGCATCGTATTTTCATCGTATTTGCATCGTATTTGCATTGTATTTGCATTGTATTTGCATTGTATTTGCATTGTATTTGTACTATCAAACGGGTTCTATTTCCGGGACAAATGTTTGCATGGTCTACAGATATTTGTTCCGGGTGTGCCACAGACAATGATCTGACAGTAGAAAAGAATATGGGTAATTAAATTCCTTGATAGAAGTAAAATGATTGATGAATGATTGTCCAATTGTCCATGTGTGGGCTCAGTTAACCAATTAGTTACTTCAATAACGAATTGCTAATTACAGCTTTTTTAACAACTGTTTTTAACATTAAGTTTAAATATTTAAAAAAAATATATAATCTACTACAAGTAAAACAAATCAATCAATCATCATCTATACAAATAATGGTATTAAATACGAATGACTACAACTTACAAAAAAGTTTTTTTTTTTTTTAATAAATAATTAGATACGGGTTACAGTGATTTTTATAAATCTTTTTTTATGTTAGTAACGGGGTGAGTTTGTAATGGGTAATCTATGGAACTACTTAACCGATTTTGAAAATTCTTTCACTGATAGTAAGCTAAACTATTCCTGAGGTCTATAGGCTATACATATTTTGACAACCCGGCTAGCTCAGCTAGTGTAATTTGAATGAAACTGTAGGTCAAGTTAGTTGGATTAGCATTTCGTGACACTATTTTATTAGTCAAAGATTACAAATATTATTTTTATTATCGTATTTGTATCGTTTTTGTATCGTATTTGTATCGTATTTGTATCGTATTTGTAGCGTATTTGTATCGTATTTGTATCGTATTTGTAGCGTATTTGTATCGTATTTGTATCGTATTTGTATCGTATTTGTATCGTATTTGTAGCGTATTTGTATCGTATTTGTATCGTATTTGTATCGTATTTGCATCGTATTTGTAGCGTATTTGTATCGTATTTGTATCGTATTTGTATCGTATTTGTAGCGTATTTGTATCGTATTTGTATCGTATTTGTATCGTATTTGTATCGTATTTGTATCGTATTTGCATCATACTTGCATCGTATTTGCATCGTATTTGCATCGTATTTGCATCGTATTTGCATCGTATTTGCATCGTATTTGCATCGTATTTGCATTGTATTTGCATTGTATTTGCATTGTTTTTGTACTATCAAACGGGTTACATTTCCGGGACAAATGTTTGCATGGTCTACAGATATTTGTTCCGGGTATGCCACAGACAATGATCTGACAGTAGAAAAGAATATGGGTAATTAAATTCCTTGATAGAAGTAAAATGATTGATGAATGATTGTCCAATTGTCCATGAGTGGGCTCAGTTAACCAATTAGTTACTTCAATAACGAATTGCTAATTACAGCTTGTTTAACAACTGTTTTTAACATTAAGTTTAAATATTTAAAAAAAATATATAATCTACTACAAGTAAAACAAATCAATCAATCATCATCTATACAAATAATGGTATTAAATACGAATGACTACAACTTACAAAAAAGTATTTTTTTTTTTTTAATAAATAATTAGATACGGGTTACAGTGATTTTTATAAATCTTTTTTTATGTTAGTAACGGGGTGAGTTTGTAATGGGTAATCTATGGAACTACTTAACCGATTTTGAAAATTCTTTCACTGATAGTAAGCTAAACTATTCCTGAGGTCTATAGGCTATACATATTTTGACAACCCGGCTAGGTCAGCTAGTGTAATTTGAATGAAACTGTAGGTCAAGTTAGTTGGATTAGCATTTCGTGACACTATTTTATTAGTCAAAGATTACAAATATTATTTTTATTATCGTATTTGTATCGTATTTGTATCGTATTTGTAGCGTATTTGTATCGTATTTGTATCGTATTTGTATCGTATTTGTAGCGTATTTGTATCGTATTTGTATCGTATTTGTATCGTATTTGTATCGTATTTGTATCGTATTTGTATCGTATTTGTAGCGTATTTGTATCGTATTTGTATCGTATTTGTATCGTATTTGCATCGTATTTGTAGCGTATTTGTATCGTATTTGTATCGTATTTGTATCGTATTTGTATCGTATTTGTAGCGTATTTGTATCGTATTTGTATCGTATTTGTATCGTATTTGTATCGTATTTGCATCATACTTGCATCGTATTTGCATCGTATTTGCATCGTATTTTCATCGTATTTGCATCGTATTTGCATTGTATTTGCATTGTATTTGCATTGTATTTGCATTGTATTTGTACTATCAAACGGGTTCTATTTCCGGGACAAATGTTTGCATGGTCTACAGATATTTGTTCCGGGTGTGCCACAGACAATGATCTGACAGTAGAAAAGAATATGGGTAATTAAATTCCTTGATAGAAGTAAAATGATTGATGAATGATTGTCCAATTGTCCATGTGTGGGCTCAGTTAACCAATTAGTTACTTCAATAACGAATTGCTAATTACAGCTTTTTTAACAACTGTTTTTAACATTAAGTTTAAATATTTAAAAAAAATATATAATCTACTACAAGTAAAACAAATCAATCAATCATCATCTATACAAATAATGGTATTAAATACGAATGACTACAACTTACAAAAAAGTTTTTTTTTTTTTTAATAAATAATTAGATACGGGTTACAGTGATTTTTATAAATCTTTTTTTATGTTAGTAACGGGGTGAGTTTGTAATGGGTAATCTATGGAACTACTTAACCGATTTTGAAAATTCTTTCACTGATAGTAAGCTAAACTATTCCTGAGGTCTATAGGCTATACATATTTTGACAACCCGGCTAGCTCAGCTAGTGTAATTTGAATGAAACTGTAGGTCAAGTTAGTTGGATTAGCATTTCGTGACACTATTTTATTAGTCAAAGATTACAAATATTATTTTTATTATCGTATTTGTATCGTTTTTGTATCGTATTTGTATCGTATTTGTATCGTATTTGTAGCGTATTTGTATCGTATTTGTATCGTATTTGTATCGTATTTGCATCGTATTTGTAGCGTATTTGTATCGTATTTGTATCGTATTTGTATCGTATTTGTATCGTATTTGTATCGTATTTGTATCGTATTTGTATCGTATTTGCATCTTACTTGCATCGTATTTGCATCGTATTTGCATCGTATTTGCATCGTATTTGCATCGTATTTGCATTTTATTTGCATTGTATTTGCATTGTATTTGTACTATCAAACGGGTTCGATTTCCGGGACAAATGTTTGCATGGTCTACAGATATTTGTTCCGGGTATGCCACAGACAATGATCTGACAGTAGAAAAGAATATGGGTAATTAAATTCCTTGATAGAAGTAAAATGATTGATGAATGATTGTCCAATTGTCCATGTGTGGGCTCAGTTAACCAATTAGTTACTTCAATAACGAATTGCTAATTACAGCTTTTTTAACAACTGTTTTTAACATTAAGTTTAAATATTAAAAAAAAATACATAATCTACTACAAGTAAAACAAATCAATCAATCATCATCTATACAAATAATGGTATTAAATACGAATGACTACAACTTACAAAAAAGTTTTTTTTTTTTTTTTAATAAATAATTAGATACGGGTTACAGTGATTTTTATAAATCTTTTTTTATGTTAGTAACGGGGTGAGTTTGTAATGGGTAATCTATGGAACTACTTAACCGATTTTGAAAATTCTTTCACTGATAGTAAGCTAAACTATTCCTGAGGTCTATAGGCTATACATATTTTGACAACCCGGCTAGGTCAGCTAGTGTAATTTGAATGAAACTGTAGGTCAAGTTAGTTGGATTAGCATTTCGTGACACTGTTTTATTAGTCAAAGATTACAAATATTATTTTTAGTTTTTATGTGAGATTCGCGAGATCTCTGTTTGGGGCGAACCACTAATGTTTAAATTAATGAAACTTTAGTTTTCAATTGAACCAGCCTTATTTGTTGACTTTCTTTCCGTACAAGATCGAGATAAGTGGAGAGATGAGGGGAAGGCCTTTGCCCAGCAGTGGGACAGCATAGGCTTGATAAAAAAACCTATTATTTATTTAACCATCATTTTCCGAGCATAATAAATTATGCGCATCCCGGGTACTCACAGTAGCGAAAAACTTATGAATTTTACAAAAATGCATGATGATCTTTGATGATGATTTTTAAAAGCTGTGTGTATGATTTTATGGCACCCACCGTGGGTCATATCTCATTACGCACTTCCTAGATCTGGCCCTGTATCGAAGCCTTGCAGGCCTTGATTGGTCCATTGTTTCTGGAATTCAATTCGAGCCTTGCTTTTAAAAGCTCTGAAAACTGCATGCGTATTGTGGGTACTCGTTATTTTTAATAAAAAGCATGGGTTTCTACGCAAAATTCAAATGTTCGCTAAAATTCTTGTTTCCCGAAATTCCACTGCACAATTTTTTTAATGGCTGTTTGAATATTATATTCAGATTTTTAAACGAGTAAACTATAATACATCTAACCTTTCATCAAACAAAATGTTAATTGAATTCCACATTATTGTGAAATGAGTAATAAGACTTGTTCTACTACCTTGTGCACTACCTTCTCCCGTATTTATAAATTTATAAATATTTATAAACTAATAATAAATAATGCTAGACATTTCACACAACGCCATCTAGCCCCAAACTAAGCAAAGCTATGTGAACCAGTTAAATAATAGAATACTGTACTTTTTTTTGTAAATATATACTTATAATATATAGAAAAACAACCGCACCCTAAACAAATATCTGTAAATCATAGAAACATTTGTTCCGCGGTTCAAAATTATTTTTCGCTTAATGGTTAATTGGAAGATAATGCTTTTTAGCTTTAAATTCGCCTTCGTACAGGTTGATTTATTTTGTGTAATAAATAATTTTCTATCAGGCTTTATTTTCGCTATCTTCATTTCCAAACTATCATTCACTGCAATAAAAACAAAACTAATTTGTCTAGGAAAAATCGCCCAAAAACTCCACATAAACGGTTTTTCCGCTCTTTGAAGTGGCAATCTCAGTTTGAAACTCCCAGTTGTATTTACCATACGAAACTCCTTCTATCTAGTTCCAATGGTGCAATAAACAATCCAAGTTAAATTTTACACTTGTCGACGGAGAACACAAATAAATCGGCCGATTTAGAAGCTCTACTCGTTGCCTTGCTAGGAAAGAACTACCTTTGGAGCCTGGCGTAAGCTGTATTTTTTTATGGTTTTTTAAAATCAGTTAATTATTTTAAATTTGCATTTATTTTAGACAACAAGCGATGCATATAGTTTAAGTAAGCTTTATTTATTTGAAGTTAATAACACTTTCACAGCCCATCATATTTTAACGCGCTTGAACGCCTAAAGTATTTGGCATTTTTGTAAATTCTGAGTAAAAAGAATTGAAATATAATAGTTATTAGCCTTTAGTTTTTTTTTTTGTATATTTTAGAATATGTCCACGACTCAGGTTCATGATCCGCTGTCAAGTGTTAAAACGGCTTAACAATAGTTTGAACACTATTAGATGAGAGATTATTCAAACTTTCACTTTTTCCGCGATAACTTTTCGCGCACAGCAATTTTTAAAATTCTGTTATCACCAACGTGTGCGCCTTCGCTTGGCTCAAATTTTGAAGTGAGTAGAGTATGTTTCGATTTCTAGGCTTGTGCAAGGCTTGCTCAGGCCTCTGTGAGTAGAGTATGTTCCGATTTCTAGGCTTGTGCAAGGCTTGCTCAGGCCTCTGTGAGTAGAGTATGTTCCGATTTCTAGGCTTGTGCAAGGCTTGCTCAGGCCTCTGTGAGTAGAGTATGTTCCGATTTCTAGGCTTGTGCAAGGCTTGCTCAGGCCTCTGTGAGTAGAGTATGTTTAGATTTCTAGACTTGTGCAAGGCTTGCTCAGGCCTCTGTGAGTAGAGTATGTTTCAATTTCTAGGCTTGTGCAAGGCTTGCTCAGGCCTCTGTGAGTAGAGTATGTTTCGATTTCTAGGCTTGTGCAAGGCTTGCTCAGGCCTCTGTGAGTAGAGTATGTTTCGATTTCTAGGCTTGTGCAAGGCTTGCTCAGGCCTCTGTGAGTAGAGTATGTTCCGATTTCTAGGCTTGTGCAAGGCTTGCTCAGGCCTCTGTGAGTAGAGTATGTTCCGATTTCTAGGCTTGTGCAAGGCTTGCTCAGGCCTCTGTGAGTAGAGTATGTTCCGATTTCTAGGCTTGTGCAAGGCTTGCTCAGGCCTCTGTGAGTAGAGTATGTTCCGATTTCTAGGCTTGTGCAAGGCTTGCTCAGGTCTCTGTGAGAAGAGTATGTTCCGATTTCTAGGCTTGTGCAAGGCTTGCTCAGGCCTCTGTGAGTAGAGTATGTTCCGATTTCTAGGCTTGTGCAAGGCTTGCTCAGGCCTCTGTGAGTAGAGTATGTTCCGATTTCTAGGCTTGTGCAAGGCTTGCTCAGGCCTCTGTGAGTAGAGTATGTTCCGATTTCTAGGCTTGTGCAAGGCTTGCTCGGGCCTCTGTGAGTAGAGTATGTTCCGATTTCTAGGCTTGTGCAAGGCTTGCTCGGGCCTCTGTGAGTAGAGTATGTTTCGATTTCTAGGCTTGTGCAAGGCTTGCTCAGGCCTCTGTGAGTAGAGTATGTTTTTTTTTTTTTTTTCCCCTGTCCGGGCGCAGAGGCCCGGCCCGCGAGCTTTCCTACCCTACCTCTGACGTGATCAGAGACCTTGTTAGCTATGTCTGTCCTTCCGTTTGTTTTGTTAGGGTTTCATTTCTTTATTTTAATCAATTTTCTTATATCTATTTGCAATTACAATTTGAAGTTAATTTAAGTGCCTTTATTCTAAAATTTTATTTCGTATGCTACATTATATATTATTCCCATAATATACATCTTACATTAACATTATTCTATATTTTTATTTCTTAGTTTACTATTTTTACACTTATCTAGTTACTTAATAATACACCTTACACTATTACTATTTGCTACTACTATTTCTATGTTACATTAATATATTAAACAATATATATGAACATAGTTTTTTAAATCTAATTTATATTTATAACAGATACATTTGGTCTCCTCCTGATGTGCGCTGCGCCATGGATTGTGCACCAACCAGCGACGGCATGCCCTCTTCGGCTTTTCCAGCTCACCGGTCCAAAGTGGTATGGTAATGATTTTAAGATTTATTTTACTAAATTTTTCGAACCACTGTAACTCTTGTACTTGAATTTCCCTATGTTTGCTATCTGTTTTTCCCTTGATTTTGTACTACTTAAATATTGTTTTACCCCTATTAAACTGGGCCAGTTTCTTATGAAACTGGACCCAGTTTACCGTTTGAATTTTATTTATTGCCCTGTTTATTTGTAATTTGAATTTTCGCATTTTTGTTTTTAGTACCATACCCCTGTGTACCGGGTTTGCCTTCAGCAGTACGCTGTCGTTGACCTCGCCAACGCGTCCCACTTCCGCCTCACCGGGCAGCCGTCGCTAAAAGCGTCATGGTCTGCTTTTTCAAGTTTTGCCTTGATGCAATTAACGCAGCTGGGGGGGGCGTTAGCCAACCAATCCGAGCACTCTGTTCTCAGGTGCGGCCCCCCGCAGTGACTGCAAACGTCGATTGCATCACGGCAAAACTTCTTCCCGTGCCCATAGCCCAGGCAGCGCGAACATTGGATCAGGGGAGACTGGTCCGCAACCCTAACTTTTTGGATGTCGATGTGGACGGCACCCGCGCCGGTGAGCCGCTGCCAGACGGCGGGCGAGACCCGAGCGACTACATGAACTGTAAGCGGGTTTCTCGCCCTCCGCCTGTACCGGACCTCGACGCGGAAGTCCTCCTCACCCACATCCCCAAGCAAATTTCCATTCTGGCCCCTAATCGCCTTTACAATGTCCTCGTCAGTATTTTCTTTGCAGACTCCGTACAGTACCAAGAGGGGGTCCTTGTTCTTGATGTCCTCTACTTTGAGAGAACATCCTTTCTTTGTTAACCTTTCTTTGACCTTCCTTAATTCGGCCTTGTCCTTACAGCTAAGGATGACTTTCTGATCTTTGGCCTTTCTGATCTTGTCAATCCTTGTCCCCTCATCCTTGGCATTTAACGCTTTCCTTACTCTGTCGTAAACCTCCTCTCCGGTATCCTGGTCGTCTTTCGACGTGATTACGACAGAGTGCATCGCAGCTGTCTCTACCGGTGGCCTCCTCGGCGAGCCAGCCACGACGTTCGCGTAGGTGGGGGCCGCTTCCAAGGCCTTCTGGTGGTTTGCCAGGGTTTCCCTCAAATACTCCATCCTGGCTGCATTTTCCAGTATTAATTTGGAGTGGTCGTCCATCCTCTTTAATATTTCTTCGTTGCTAGGGGCGGGGTGAGGAGGAAGTGGAGGGTGTAAACGGTCCTCCCCTTTCTCCCCATCCTGTCCCTTGCTCTGGGTTCTTGGCACCTCTTTTGCCTCCGACTCCTTCACGAGCTGGTAGAGCCGCTCTACGGCTGCGGTTATCCCCTCTTTGTATTCTGTCTTGATGTTTCTAGAGCTACTGAGGCAGAGCTTAGCCCTATTCAGGCATGCCCTAGCCTCAGCAACTCTAGAGGGGGGGTAAGTTGACTTCGGGGCGGGGGCATCCGAGGCGTCCGTCGATACTCGGGGTTTTTGCCTCGAGGGGCCCGCCACTGGCACCACCACCCTCTTCGGAGACATCTTGGTGGCTCTTGCCTCTATCTCCCCAATGCTCCTTCTGACCACAAAAGTCCGGTCTTGATTTGAAGGAGGGCCCGTCTTCTCTGCCTTCTCTTCGGCGTTTTATGGGGGAGAGTTTTCAATTACCACCTTACTGAAGGGAGTCCTAATACCAAACATAGTGTAGGCTCGCTTAGCTCTGGCTTTTAGGGACGTCAATGTTTAAAAGTATGCGACGTGTAAAGGGCGTCGGATACGAATGTTGTATAATCACAACACAAACAATTACAATTAAATACAATGTAAAAAGAACACAATAAAATTATACAAGAAGAGTAAAATAAAATTTAAATTTAACATAAAAGTTTATCCTATAAACTAATGTAATTAAAAGTATTTACAATATTCCAAAGGATTTTTGGAAGTCCGGTTTCCGACCAGCAATGCAAATAAAAATTTAAAACTAATTTTTAAAACCCATTCAAGGCACCCTCAATGTAGGTCAGTATGTCAGTAGGTTTGTAGGTCAGTCGGTCAGTAGGCCAATGGGTCACTCGGTCACTGGGTCAGTGAGCCAGTCGGTCAGTGGGTCACTGGGTCACTAGGTCAGTGGGTCAGTCAGTCAGTGGGTCAGTGGGTCACTGGGTCACTGGGTCAGTGGGTCATTCAGTCAGTGGGTCAGTGGGTCACTGGGTCACTGGGTCAGTGTGTCAGTTGGTCAGTGGGCCAGTGGGTCAGGTCAGTGGGTCAACACAAGAAATCTCAGAAACCACTGGCCGTAGGAAAGCGAAATTTAAAATGAGGTTAATTATTACTAGACCCGCTATACTGACCAGTAAAAATGTCAACTACCCTCCCTACTTAAGATTTCCAGGGTACCTCGAATGTGGGTCAAAAGGTCAACACTTATAAACTACACTTATATCTTATAAACTACTCGTCAAAAAATTTTGAAATTTAAAATGTACATAGAACACTTAATTACTAACCACATGAGATAATAAAATTTACATGTAAAAATTTACTTTCGGAGTTATGGACCTTTCAAATTTGCGGTTTTTTAAATGTGTCCGGAAAATGTCCAAAAATTTACTTTTTGAATTTTTTCTTCTGCCTCCGCACTCGTCGCGCTGGTGTCCTGGTTCGTCCGTTTTCAGTTTTTCTCCAGCTGCCCTGGGTCCAGACCTCGTGGCCACATGGTTTTCGGTTTTTCCGGATTAACTTCCGTGCGCCTGCACGGAAAAATCCGAAAAAAGGTCCGACGTGTGGAGGCCCACGAGGCGCTCCTTCGGGCAGTGTAAAAAACAAGGGTCACCACTCAAAATCGTTCAGCGGATTTTTTCGAAGTTTAAAAATTTTTCAAACTTTCACTTTTTCCGCGATAACTTTTCGCGCACAGCAATTTTTAAAATTCTGTTATCACCAACGTGTGCGCCTTCACTTGGCGCAAATTTTGAGGTGAGTAGAGTATGTTTCGATTTCTAGGCTTGTGCAAGGCTTGCTCAGGCCTCTGTGAGTAGAGTATGTTCCGATTTCTAGGCTTGTGCAAGGCTTGCTCAGGCCTCTTTGAGTAGAGTATGTTCCGATTTCTAGGCTTGTGCAAGGCTTGCTCAGGCCTCTGTGAGTAGAGTATGTTCCGATTTCTAGGCTTGTGCAAGGCTTGCTCAGGCCTCTGTGAGTAGAGTATGTTTCGATTTCTAGGCTTGTGCAAGGCTTGCTCAGGCCTCTGTGAGTAGAGTATGTTTCAATTTCTAGGCTTGTGCAAGGCTTGCTCAGGCCTCTGTGAGTAGAGTATGTTTCGATTTCTAGGCTTGTGCAAGGCTTGCTCAGGCCTCTGTGAGTAGAGTATGTTCCGATTTCTAGGCTTGTGCAAGGCTTGCTCAGGCCTCTGTAAGTAGAGTATGTTTCGATTTCTAGGCTTGTGCAAGGCTTGCTCAGGCCTCTGTGAGTAGAGTATGTTCCGATTTCTAGGCTTGTGCAAGGCTTGCTCAGGTCTCTGTGAGAAGAGTATGTTCCGATTTCTAGGCTTGTGCAAGGCTTGCTCAGGCCTCTGTGAGTAGAGTATGTTCCGATTTCTAGGCTTGTGCAAGGCTTGCTCAGGCCTCTGTGAGTAGAGTATGTTCCGATTTCTAGGCTTGTGCAAGGCTTGCTCAGGCCTCTGTGAGTAGAGTATGTTCCGATTTCTAGGCATGTGCAAGGCTTGCTCAGGCCTCTGTGAGTAGAGTATGTTCCGATTTCTAGGCTTGTGCAAGGCTTGCTCGGGCCTCTGTGAGTAGAGTATGTTTCGATTTCTAGGCTTGTGCAAGGCTTGCTCAGGCCTCTGTGAGTAGAGTATGTTCCGATTTCTAGGCTTGTGCAAGGCTTGCTCAGGCCTCTGTGAGTAGAGTATGTTTCGATTTCTAGGCTTGTGCAAGGCTTGCTCAGGCCTCTGTGAGTAGAGTATGTTTTTTTTTTTTTTTTCTCCCTGTCCGGGCGCAGAGGCCCGGCCCGCGAGCTTTCCTACCCTACCTCTGACGTGATCAGAGACCTTGTTAGCTATGTCTGTCCTCCGTTTGTTTTGTTAGGGTTTCATTTCTTTATTTTAATCAATTTTCTTATATCTATTTGCAATTACAATTTGAAGTTAATTTAAGTGCCTTTATTCTAAAATTTTATTTCGTATGCTACATTATATATTATTCCCATAACCTCTCATCTGTTGATCGAATTAAAATCGAGATAATGCTACAGATAAGCCGAGTTATTTTTTTCCGCTTTTTTTCTCTCCACTGGTTAATCCTAAAGCCATTTAGAAGGTGGCGCTGAGATCAACGGCCCGCCGATTATGATCAAGGTTAGCTGAGAGCCAGAGGATTTAGATCAATTGCGGTGCGTCAACAGCTGAGCGCAAATTCAGCGCGCACTGCGATTGGCTGAGATTATCTCGCTCGGGCGCTCGCTACCAGCGCGAGTCAAGCATAATACCACCCCCGGGTTAATTAAAGAGAAAAAAAAAACGATTTACAAAACGCTCATTGGGAAACAAATATTGTTTTGGTTTCGTACTTCTGAAATCGGTGACCGATTTTTCGTGTCAGTGAAAATACGTCAAATAAATCGATTGTTTTATTTATGGTCTTTTATCAACAATCGATTATTGTCTCAGAACAACTCTGGCTCAACACTAATGTTTGCAACTGGAGGCAATTTTATATTGTAGGTACAGTACAGAGACCTACCATTTCATTTCCTGTCGTTTTCATATTCATTATTTTAAAATATTGTGGGATACTTTTCGCGTTAATCGATTGATACGTAGATTAACGAAAAAATGTAACATATTTTTTGGATGAACGCAATTTTTTGTGCAGTTGACAGCATTATATGGGCATGTCCCTTTGAAAGTCTCTTTCTTTATCTCTGTTTGCTACGTTTTTACGACTAAACGGCTGGACCGTTCTTGATGAAACAAGGAAATACTAAAAGCATTTTATTTTTATAGTGTTATTGACGCGTAAAATTCTAACGCCGCTTTGAGTCGTAAAACTGAATTATCTCACTAATTTAGGCAGGCAGTGCATCCTCGCATCAAGAGGAAGGTTTCGGGTTCAAGTACCATCCAGCTTGAAAATTATACAGATGGTTTTAAAAAAATCTTAGAACGAAATACTATGTACTTATAATTTTATTGGTCAAATTTAATTTTATTGCCTTGAATTTAAAAAATTAATTTAACATTTAGCAGTTGATAGCCAGTTAAGATAAGTTTTTTCGCGAAGTTATAATTATCCCCATTTAAGTCCACGTGAACGAAGTCGCGGGTAAACAGATCGTTTTTTGAAAATATTTTGTTGAAGTACCATTTGTGATACCGGAGGTCTCAGGAAGATAAGTGGGTACGATCAAAATTGCAGTGAATTCGGTGCCAAATCGCAGGCACGATACGATACTACATCCCGATTTATATCTGTGTCTCATTCTTCGAGACACAGATAAAAGTCTCTTAGAACTCGAGAGTCTCGAGAACTCTGAAAAGTTCTCAAAGAGCGAACGGCCTAACGATTACAGAAACACGAAGATATCCGTAACTTACACGGATTAAAAACGTATTGAACAAAGTTTAATAACTCTAAGAATGAACTTACAACAGGATCCACTTGTCCTCAATGTTGGCTTATGTAAAAGCCAGTTCTTGACTAGCTTTTGTTCTAAAAACAAAAGAGCGTAGCTGTATTCGTGTAAAGTTAAGTGTGCGCTTGTAATTAAATTTAAAGACGCCTCTTAACTGGATAAGGAGTTTATTTGTAGCTCGGATATGATCCTGTTGGTTTACTAATTCAGTAATGCTATTGTCATCATTTTATTTTACTTGAGAAACAATATCGTTTTGTTATGTACGACATTAAATGAAAACACGGGTAGGGCTAATGGCGAGTATTGTTGTAAAATAGTTTTTTTAATTCATTAAATTTTTTAATTCATTTTTAACTTATATTAAATTAAATTTATTTTAATTTCATTTCATTTCATTTAAATTTTTTAATTTTTCATTTTCATATCATTTTTAATTTATTCATTTTCGTTTTTTCATTTATTTATTGCAAAGAAGCTTAACCTGTTTGGCCATGCGTGGCACGGTGCAGGACTAGTTAGTACACCTACCTACTGGTTGGGTAGGTACCTATGTCTACCTACATATGTCTATATGTTCTAATATAAATATCTCGTTTTATTGTATTTTTTCTTGTCTGTCTACTATTTTGTTTGTGATTAGTTTTGTGTTTCTTTGTGTGTGTCAAATAAATATATTCTATTCTATTAACAAAGAAAATTTTAATATTCTAACAAACTTTATATCAAGTCCTAAAATGTCAATGAACGGCAAGATAGGTAAATAAATCATATTCAATCATCATGGAAGTAGGTACATGTTAAATAGACTAAGTAGCATCATCACGAAAGCACCGCCGATTTCCGTTAAAAATGTTTATTGGAAATGTATCGATAACTGGAAAAATATTCAAGCCACCGGTATTAAACCCACCTCTAAAATCAGTTAATACGATTCCGGATGTGTGTTTTAAATTAATGTAGTACATAACAAAACAGGTTATATAACACTGAAAAATAAATATAGGTAAGTAAAATATAATAAAACTCTAAAAATATTTGAACAGTCCCAATTTTTGCACTTACCTTTATACGTTCGTAGTGACTTGTTTTCCAAGTCATAGGTACATTATTTGTATAGGCTTATCAGAAAACTATGGGCATGTTTGATACTCAGTAAAATCCGATTTATTTGACTATCACATATACTTAGAGATGTTATAACAGCATCATAAAAATAAAAGCAGATCATTAAACAGGGAGAGAAAGTAATTTATTTCAAAAAATATATAATTGGCGTGTAATTCCATATAATTATGTACCTTACGATGAACCATACATTATAATGTTATACAAAGGGAGCAAAGCGCATATTACTCCAAAGACAATCTAAAAAACAGTTTATAGTATAAATTAGTAAATTGAAATCTATATATAACAGATTAAATTAAAACCTTAATATCTACCCTTTAACACACACAAAATGTAAAGACAAAGTTAAAAAAATGCTATCTACTCTTACATACGAAGAAACCGAAGAAATCATACAGGTTAAATAATAAATTCCCCTCTATATCATTAGATTACTGTTATACGCTCGCAAGTATACCCTTACCCACCAGAGACACATACCCACACAAACACTCACCCTTACACATACGCATACTACCACCCACCCTTACACATACACACACCACCACACACTCATTGACACACTACCACAAACTCACACACCTTCCAACCCTCACACACGCAGACCCCTGCATACACACTTTTACACCCTCATGGACCCACTCCCCTAACACTCTGAAACACACTCACAAACACATACTTACACACAACTTACTTACCATGGCATAGCATGTTTATTTATTTGATTTTTCTTTATATACTTTACTTTTTTATTTAAATCAATTTTGTAATTAGGTTAATTGGTATACCTACTTACGTAATCAGGAAGGAACGTCAAACTCATTTAGTTGTATGTACGGGCACTGGAAACTGCGACACAGTATTTTACTAATGCAGTTTCTAGTGTTCACTTTGTTTTAGTTACATGTAGAAAGTTCACAATAAATAAATAAATAAATAAATAAAAAATAAAATAAAAAAATTAAAAAATTATAATGTTATACAAAGGGAGCAAAGCGCATATTACTCCAAAGAAAATCTAAAAAAAAAGTTTATAGTATTAATTAGTAAATTGAAATCCCAAACTTCTTACCCAATGAATCAGTATTTTTAGAGCATAAGTAGAGAAATAAAATAAATAGATAATGCTGGACATTTCACACATATAGCCCCAAACTAAGCAAATACTATGGGAACCAGATATACTTGTATATATTTTTTTGTAAATTCATACTTCTATACAAGTATACTCATGTTACAAAGAGGAAAGATTTGTATTTTTGTATGTTTGTAACGAATAATCTCAAAAATTACTGGTCCGATTTCAAAAATTATTTCACCATTAGAATGCTACATTATCCCTAAGTAACATATGCTACATTGTATCCAACTGCGAAGAAGGAGGGTAAATGAAATGGTACATTACCCCATACTTAATAAATAACCGTTAAGTTTCGAGAGACGAATAGATAATGTTCCGTGATGCATTTCAGATAAAAATAATATTTATGACTTTTCAAATTTGCTGATATTACGAAATTGGATATTTTAAAACAAGTGTTAGAGCTTACATGTGAAACCCATAAAAATAAGGATTTATGATCAATAAATTGTCCATGGGGTTGACAGTTTGAAGCATTCACTTTTACTCCATTAAATCCATTTGTCTCAAGTATGTAGATTTTGTTAGATAAACATGGGACCTTTAATTTTTTATACAGTTGGGGAATGCTACTATCAAAGAGGGCGTGGTTTCAGAAAATTAACCAATAGTAGGAGATTACGCATTGAGGTGGGTGTCAAATTCACTCCGTGAAAAAATATGATGGGTTTGGCAGATTATATTAAGGGACGTGGGAGAATTTCAGTTCTCTAAAACAACGCGCGCGCAGCAGTCCACAGATACTTGGGCCTTGAATTAAATTAAGTTATAATATATATGAAGAATCAGTGTTTGTCTGTTCATAAAGGAAAAAAAAAGAAAAGTGTTAAATATAAAATTAAATTCAGTGCTTCGTCCGAGGGGTCAGCATTTCTGAAAGCTAAGTATTTTAGTGCATAGTTGTGAGCCTAATTATTATTTAGGGCAAGAATTCCAAATAACTAAGTACTTTGGAGCAATGAGTCCTTTACTTAAGTAATTCTTAGGTAAAAGATTACGTCGTATTTGTATCGTATTTGTATCGTATTTGCATCGTATTTGTATCGTATTTGTATCGTATTTGTATCGTATTTGTATCGTATTTGTATCGTATTTGCATCGTATTTGTATCGTATTTGCATCGTATTTGTATCGTTTTTGTATCGTATTTGTATCGTATTTGTATCGTATTTGCATCGTATTTGTATCGTATTTGTAGCGTATTTGTATCGTATTTGTAGCGTATTTTTATCGTATTTGTATCGTATTTGCATCGTATTTGTAGCGTATTTGTATCGTATTTGTATCGTATTTGTATCGTATTTGCATCGTATTTGTATCGTATTTGTATCGTATTTGTATCGTATTGGTAGCGTATTTGTATCGTATTTGTATCGTATTTGTATCGTATTTGCATCGTATTTGTATCGTATTTGCATCGTATTTGTATCGTATTTGTATCGTATTTGTATCGTATTTGCATCGTATTTGTATCGTATTTGCATCGTACTTGTATCGTTTTTGTATCGTATTTGTATCGTATTTGTATCGTATTTGTAACGTATTTGCATCGTATTTGTATCGTATTTGCATCGTATTTGTATCGTATTTGCATCGTATTTGTATCGTATTTGTATCGTATTTGTATCGTATTTGTATCGTATTTGCATCGTATTTGTATCGTATTTGCATCGTATTTGTAGCGTATTTGTATCGTATTTGTATCGTATTTGTATCGTATTTGTATCGTATTTGCATCGTATTTGTATCGTATTTGCATCGTATTTGTATCGTATTTGCATCGTATTTGTATCGTATTTGCATCGTACTTGTATCGTTTTTGTATCGTATTTGTATCGTATTTGCATCGTATTTGTATCGTATTTGTATCGTATTTGTATCGTATTTGTATCGTATTTGTATCGTATTTGTATCGTATTTGCATCGTATTTGTATCGTATTTGCATCGTATTTGTATCGTATTTGTATCGTATTTGTATCGTATTTGTATCGTATTTGTTTCGTATTTGTATCGTATTTGTATCGTATTTGTATCGTATTTGTATCGTATTTGTATCGTATTTGTATCGTATTTGCATCGTACTTGTATCGTTTTTGTATCGTATTTGTATCGTATTTGTATCGTATTTGCATCGTATTTGTATCGTTTTTGTATCGTATTTGCATCGTATTTGTACCGTTTTTGTATCGTATTTGTATCGTATTTGTATCGTATTTGCATCGTATTTGTATCGTATTTGTATCGTATTTGTATCGTATTTGTATCGTATTTGTATCGTATTTGTAGCGTATTTGTATCGTATTTGTATCGTATTTGTATCGTATTTGTATCGTATTTGCATCGTATTTGTATCGTATTTGCATCGTATTTGTATCGTATTTGTATCGTATTTGTATCGTATTTGCATCGTATTTGTATCGTATTTGCATCGTATTTGTATCGTTTTTGTATCGTATTTGTATCGTATTTGTATCGTATTTGCATCGTATTTGTATCGTATTTGTATCGTATTTGTATCGTATTTGTAGCGTATTTGTATCGTATTTGTATCGTATTTGTATCGTATTTGCATCGTATTTGTATCGTATTTGCATCGTATTTGTATCGTATTTGTATCGTATTTGCATCGTATTTGTATCGTATTTGCATCGTACTTGTATCGTTTTTGTATCGTATTTGTATCGTATTTGTATCGTATTTGCATCGTATTTGTATCGTATTTGTATCGTATTTGTATCGTATTTGTATCGTATTTGTATCGTATTTGTATCGTATTTGTATCGTACTTGTATCGTATTTGTATCGTATTTGTATCGTATTTGTATCGTATTTGCATCGTATTTGTATCGTATTTGTATCGTATTTGTATCGTATTTGTAGCGTATTTGTATCGTATTTGTATCGTATTTGTATCGTATTTGTATCGTATTTGCATCGTATTTGTATCGTATTTGCATCGTATTTGTATCGTATTTGTATCGTATTTGTATCGTATTTGCATCGTATTTGTATCGTATTTGTATCGTATTTGTATCGTATTTGTATCGTATTTGTATCGTATTTGTATCGTATTTGTATCCGATTTGTATCGTATTTGTATCCGATTTGTATCGTTTTTGTATCGTATTTGTATCCGATTTGTATCGTATTTGTATCCGATTTGTATCGTATTTGTATCCGATTTGTATCGTATTTGTATCGTATTTGTATCGTTTTTGTATCGTATTTGTATCGTATTTGTATCGTATTTGTATCGTATTTGTATCGTATTTGTATCGTATTTGTATCGTATTTGTATCGTATTTGTATCGTATTTGTATCGTATTTGTATCGTATTTGTATCGTATTCGTATCGTATTTGTATCCGATTTGTATCGTTTTTGTATCGTATTTGTATCCGATTTGTATCGTATTTGTATCCGATTTGTATCGTTTTTGTATCGTATTTGTATCCGATTTGTATCGTATTTGTATCGTATTTGTATCGTATTTGTATCGTATTTGTATCGTATTTGTTTCGTATTTGTATCGTATTTGTATCGTATTTGTATCGTATTTGTATCGTATTTGTATCGTATTTGTATCGTATTTGCATCGTACTTGTATCGTTTTTGTATCGTATTTGTATCGTATTTGTATCGTATTTGCATCGTATTTGTATCGTTTATGTATCGTATTTGCATCGTATTTGTACCGTTTTTGTATCGTATTTGTATCGTATTTGTATCGTATTTGCATCGTATTTGTATCGTATTTGTATCGTATTTGTATCGTATTTGTATCGTATTTGTATCGTATTTGTAGCGTATTTGTATCGTATTTGTATCGTATTTGTATCGTATTTGTATCGTATTTGCATCGTATTTGTATCGTATTTGCATCGTATTTGTATCGTATTTGTATCGTATTTGTATCGTATTTGCATCGTATTTGTATCGTATTTGCATCGTATTTGTATCGTTTTTGTATCGTATTTGTATCGTATTTGTATCGTATTTGCATCGTATTTGTATCGTATTTGTATCGTATTTGTATCGTATTTGTAGCGTATTTGTATCGTATTTGTATCGTATTTGTATCGTATTTGCATCGTATTTGTATCGTATTTGCATCGTATTTGTATCGTATTTGTATCGTATTTGCATCGTATTTGTATCGTATTTGCATCGTACTTGTATCGTTTTTGTATCGTATTTGTATCGTATTTGTATCGTATTTGCATCGTATTTGTATCGTATTTGTATCGTATTTGTATCGTATTTGTATCGTATTTGTATCGTATTTGTATCGTATTTGTATCGTACTTGTATCGTATTTGTATCGTATTTGTATCGTATTTGTATCGTATTTGCATCGTATTTGTATCGTATTTGTATCGTATTTGTATCGTATTTGTATCGTATTTGTATCGTATTTGTAGCGTATTTGTATCGTATTTGTATCGTATTTGTATCGTATTTGTATCGTATTTGCATCGTATTTGTATCGTATTTGCATCGTATTTGTATCGTATTTGTATCGTATTTGTATCGTATTTGCATCGTATTTGTATCGTATTTGCATCGTATTTGTATCGTTTTTGTATCGTATTTGTATCGTATTTGTATCGTATTTGCATCGTATTTGTATCGTATTTGTATCGTATTTGTATCGTATTTGTAGCGTATTTGTATCGTATTTGTATCGTATTTGTATCGTATTTGCATCGTATTTGTATCGTATTTGCATCGTATTTGTATCGTATTTGTATCGTATTTGCATCGTATTTGTATCGTATTTGCATCGTACTTGTATCGTTTTTGTATCGTATTTGTATCGTATTTGTATCGTATTTGCATCGTATTTGTATCGTATTTGTATCGTATTTGTATCGTATTTGTATCGTATTTGTATCGTATTTGTATCGTATTTGTATCGTACTTGTATCGTATTTGTATCGTATTTGTATCCGATTTGTATCGTATTTGTATCGTATTTGTATCGTATTTGTATCGTATTTGTATCGTATTTGTATCCGATTTGTATCGTATTTGTATCCGATTTGTATCGTATTTGTATCGTATTTGTATCCGATTTGTATCGTATTTGTATCCAATTTGTATCGTATTTGTATCGTATTTGTATCGTATTTGCATCGTATTTGTATCGTATTTGTATCGTATTTGTATCGTATTTGTAACGTATTTGCATCGTATTTGTATCGTATTTGCATCGTATTTGTAGCGTATTTGTATCGTATTTGTATCGTATTTGTATCGTATTTGCATCGTATTTGTATCGTATTTGTATCGTATTTGCATCGTATTTGTATCGTATTTGCATCGTATTTGTATCGTTTTTGTATCGTATTTGTATCGTATTTGTATCGTATTTGCATCGTATTTGTATCGTATTTGTATCGTATTTGTATCGTATTTGTATCGTATTTGTATCGTATTTGCATCGTATTTGTATCGTATTTGCATCGTATTTGTATCGTTTTTGTATCGTATTTGTATCGTATTTGTATCGTATTTGTATCGTATTTGTATCGTATTTGCATCGTATTTGTAGCGTATTTGTATCGTATTTGTATCGTATTTGTATCGTATTTGTATCGTATTTGTATCGTATTTGTATCGTATTTGTATCGTATTTGTATCGTATTTGCATCGTATTTGCATCGTATTTGTATCGTATTTGTAGCGTATTTGTATCGTATTTGTATCGTATTTGTATCGTATTTGTATCGTATTTGTATCGTATTTGTATCGTATTTGTAGCGTATTTGTATCGTATTTGTAGCGTATTTGTATCGTATTTGTATCGTATTTGCATCATACTTGCATCGTATTTGCATCGTATTTGCATCGTATTTGCATCGTATTTGCATCGTATTTGCATCGTATTTGCATCGTATTTGCATTGTATTTGCATTGTATTTGTACTATCAAACGGGTTCGATTTCCGGGACAAATGTTTGCATGGTCTACAGATATTTGTTCCGGGTATGCCACAGACAATGATATGACAGTAGAAAAGAATATGGGTAATTAAATTCCTTGATAGAAGTAAAATGATTGATGAATGATTGTCCAATTGTCCATGTGTGGGCTCAGTTAACCAATTAGTTACTTCAATAACGAATTGCTAATTACAGCTTTTTTAACAACTGTTTTTAACATTAAGTTTAAATATTAAAAAAATATATATAATCTACTACAAGTAAAACAAATCAATCAATCATCATCTATACAAATGATGGTATTAAATACGAATGACTACAACTTATAAAAAAGTTTTTTTTTTTTTTTTTAATAAATAATTAGATACGGGTTACAGTGATTTTTATAAATCTTTTTTTATGTTAGTAACGGGGTGAGTTTGTAATGGGTAATCTATGGAACTACTTAACCGATTTTGAAAATTCTTTCACTGATAGTAAGCTAAACTATTCCTGAGGCTATACATATTTTGACAACCCGGCTAGGTCAGCTAGTGTAATTTGAATGAAACTGTAGGTCAAGTTAGTTGGATTAGCATTTCGTGACACTGTTTTATTAGTCAAAGATTACAAATATTATTTTTTATGTGAGATTCGCGAGATCTCTGTTTGGGGCGAACCACTAATGTTTAAATTAATGAAACTTTAGTTTTCAATTGAACCAGCCTTATTTGTTGACTTTCTTTCCGTACAAGATCGAGATAAGTGGAGAGATGAGGGGAAGGCCTTTGCCCAGCAGTGGGACAGCATAGGCTTGATAAAAAAACCTATTATTTATTTAACCATCATTTTCCGAGCATAATAAATTATGCGCATCCCGGGTACTCACAGTAGCGAAAAACTTATGAATTTTACAAAAATGCATGATGATCTTTGATGATGATTTTTAAAAGCTGTGTGTATGATTTTATGGCACCCACCGTGGGTCATATCTCATTACGCACTTCCTAGATCTGGCCCTGTATCGAAGCCTTGCAGGCCTTGATTGGTCCATTGTTTCTGGAATTCAATTCGAGCCTTGCTTTTAAAAGCTCTGAAAACTGCATGCGTATTGTGGGTACTCGTTATTTTTAATAAAAAGCATGGGTTTCTACGCAAAATTCAAATGTTCACTAAAATTCTTGTTTCCCGAAATTCCACTGCACAATTTTTTTAATGGCTGTTTGAATATTTTATTCAGATTTTTAAACGAGTAAACTATAATAAATTTAACCTTTCATCAAATAAAATGTTAATTGAATTCCACATTATTGTGAAATGAGTAATAAGACTTGTTCTACTACCTTGTGCACTACCTTCTCCCGTATTTATAAATTTATAAATATTTATAAACTAATAATAAATAATGCTAGACATTTCACAGAACGTCATTTAGCCCCAAACTAAGCAAAGCTATGTGAACCAGTTAAATAATAGAATACTGTACTTTTTTTTGTAAATATATACTTATAATATATAGAAAAACCACCGCACCCTAAACAAATATCTGTAAACCATAGAAACATTTATTCCGCGGTTCATATTTGTATCGTATTTGCATCATACTTGCATCGTATTTGCATCGTATTTGCATCGTATTTGCATTGTATTTGTACTATCAAACGGGTTCGATTTCCGGGACAAATGTTTGCATGGTCTACAGATATTTATTCCGGGTATGCCACAGACAATGATCTGACAGTAGAAAAGAATATGGGTAATTAAATTCCTTGATAGAAGTAAAATGATTGATGAATGATTGTCCAATTGTCCATGTGTGGGCTCAGTTAACCAATTAGTTACTTCAATAACGAATTGCTAATTACAGCTTTTTTAACAACTGTTTTTAACATTAAGTTTAAATATTAAAAAAATATACATAATCTACTACAAGTAAAACAAATCAATCAATCATCATCTATACAAATAATGGTATTAAATACTGTTACGAGCTGAGGGTTCGGGATAAAATAATGGGAATCGATTTCACCAAAATAACACTTTTATTTAACACTAAACGATGAATACACGAACTTGGTCACACGTATCACAACACAATAATTCACACCACTGTTGCAGCACTTAAAGTCACCGAAATGATCGCACGTATAGCTTAATCCAGACTGACTGTCCGGCCATCTCTCCGGCCTATTTATATCGCGCATATTTCGATTGTTCGAGAACGATCTCGATCGCTCCAGGAAAGGGTCGGTCCCTCGACACAATAGCCACTCTCCATTCTGCGAAACCGTAAACAATAATAAAGACATAAGCGCTCGAGAAACCTCGATTACCATTCATTGTTTAACAGTCTCGGCGTAACACTGCCCCCTCCTAAAACATGCTCGTCCCGAGCATTGTTAGCCCCGTAATATCGCGCCAGCCGATCAACATGAACAATTTTAGGCGCACCTCGCGTTCCCTTCTGAATTCGGTATGCGACGTCATTAATCCTGGTCAACACACGGTATGGTCCATCCCATTTTGCTTGTAGTTTAGGGGATTTTCCCTTTTTCCGTATCGGATTGTGCAACCAGACCTGTGATCCCTCATCAAATCGCAAGTTGTTTGAATTTCGGTCATAACGGGTCTTCATTTTCTCAGACATTTGTTGACCAGTTAGTCGAATGTGTTCATTTATGTCGTTCATTTTATTGCGCAGGTCGTTTGCATAATCTGTGATGGCACGCGGAGAATCTGGAGGAATGCCAGTTATCAGGTCTGCAGGCAACCGCAGTTCTCTTCCAAAATTTGCCAACGCAGGAGTGGCGCCTGTACTCTCATGGACTGCACTTCTGTATGACAGTAAAAACGGCTGTATGTGTTGGTCCCAATCGTTTTGCTTATTTTCGACCACTTTGGCCAGATATCTCTCCAACGTCTGATTGAATCTTTCTACCATTCCATCAGACTGAGGATGATAAGAAGTGGTTCTTGTTTTATGATTTGTATCGTATTTGCATCGTATTTGTATCGTATTTGTATCGTATTTGTATCGTATTTGCATCGTATTTGTATCGTATTTGCATCGTATTTGTATCGTTTTTGTATCGTATTTGTATCGTATTTGTATCGTATTTGCATCGTATTTGTATCGTATTTGTATCGTATTTGTATCGTATTTGTAGCGTATTTGTATCGTATTTGTATCGTATTTGTATCGTATTTGCATCGTATTTGTATCGTATTTGCATCGTATTTGTATCGTATTTGTATCGTATTTGTATCGTATTTGCATCGTATTTGTATCGTATTTGCATCGTATTTGCATCGTATTTGTATCGTATTTGCATCGTATTTGTATCGTATTTGCATCGTATTTGTAGCGTATTTGTATCGTATTTGTATCGTATTTGTATCGTATTTGTATCGTATTTGCATCGTATTTGTATCGTATTTGCATCGTATTTGTATCGTATTTGCATCGTATTTGTATTGTATTTGTATCGTATTTGTATCGTATTTGTATCGTATTTGCATCGTATTTTTATCGTATTTGCATCGTATTTGTATCGTATTTGTATCGTATTTGTATCGTATTTGTATCGTATTTGTATCGTATTTGTATCGTATTTGCATCGTATTTGTATCGTATTTGTAGCGTATTTGTATCGTATTTGTAGCGTATTTGTATCGTATTTGTATCGTATTTGCATCGTATTTGTATCGTATTTGTATCGTATTTGTATCGTATTTGTAACGTATTTGCATCGTATTTGTATCGTATTTGCATCGTATTTGTAGCGTATTTGTATCGTATTTGTATCGTATTTGTATCGTATTTGCATCGTATTTGTATCGTATTTGTATCGTATTTGCATCGTATTTGTATCGTATTTGCATCGTATTTACATCGTATTTGTATCGTATTTGTATCGTATTTGTATCGTATTTGCATCGTATTTGTATCGTATTTGCATCGTATTTGTATCGTATTTGTTTCGTATTTGTATCGTATTTGTATTGTATTGTATCCGATTTGTATCGTATTTGTATCGTATTTGTATCGTATTTGTATCGTATTTGTATCGTATTTGTATCGTATTTGCATCGTATTTGTATCGTATTTGTATCGTATTTGTATCGTATTTGTATCGTATTTGTATCGTATTTGTATCGTATTTGCATCGTATTTGTAGCGTATTTGTATCGTATTTGTATCGTATTTGTATCGTATTTGTATCGTATTTGTATCGTATTTGTATCGTATTTGTATCGTATTTGCATCGTATTTGTATCGTATTTGCATCGTATTTGCATCGTATTTGTAGCGTATTTGTATCGTATTTGTATCGTATTTGTATCGTATTTGTATCGTATTTGCATCGTATTTGTATCGTATTTGCATCGTATTTGTATCGTTTTTGTATCGTATTTGTATCGTATTTGTATCGTATTTGCATCGTATTTGTATCGTATTTGTATCGTATTTGTATCGTATTTGTAGCGTATTTGTATCGTATTTGTATCGTATTTGTATCGTATTTGCATCGTATTTGTATCGTATTTGTATCGTATTTGTATCGTATTTGTATCGTATTTGCATCGTATTTGTATCGTATTTGCATCGTATTTGTAGCGTATTTGTATCGTATTTGTATCGTATTTGTATCGTATTTGTATCGTATTTGCATCGTATTTGTATCGTATTTGCATCGTATTTGTATCGTATTTGCATCGTATTTGTATCGTATTTGCATCGTATTTGTAGCGTATTTGTATCGTATTTGTATCGTATTTGTATCGTATTTGTATCGTATTTGCATCGTATTTGTATCGTATTTGCATCGTATTTGTATTGTATTTGTATCGTATTTGTATCGTATTTGTATCGTATTTGCATCGTATTTTTATCGTATTTGCATCGTATTTGTATCGTATTTGTATCGTATTTGTATCGTATTTGTATCGTATTTGTATCGTATTTGTATCGTATTTGCATCGTATTTGTATCGTATTTGTAGCGTATTTGTATCGTATTTGTAGCGTATTTGTATCGTATTTGTATCGTATTTGCATCGTATTTGTATCGTATTTGTATCGTATTTGTATCGTATTTGTATCGTATTTGAATCGTATTTGTATCGTATTTGTATCGTATTTGTATCGTATTTGTATCGTATTTACATCTTATTTGTAGCGTATTTGTATCGTATTTGTATCGTATTTGTATCGTATTTGCATCGTATTTGCATCGTATTTGCATCGTATTTGCATCGTATTTGTATCGTATTTGTGTCGTATTTGCATCGTATTTGTATCGTATTTGTATCGTATTTGTATCGTATTTGTATCGTATTTGCATCGTATTTGTATCGTATTTGTAGCGTATTTGTATCGTATTTGTAGCGTATTTTTATCGTATTTGTATCGTATTTGTATCGTATTTGTATCGTATTTGTATCGTATTTGTATCGTATTTGTATCGTATTTGTAGCGTATTTGTATCGTATTTGTATCGTATTTGTATCGTATTTGTATCGTATTTGCATCGTATTTGTATCGTATTTGCATCGTATTTGTATCGTATTTGTATCGTATTTGTATCGTATTTGCATCGTATTTGTATCGTATTTGCATCGTATTTGTATCGTTTTTGTATCGTATTTGTATCGTATTTGTATCGTATTTGCATCGTATTTGTATCGTATTTGTATCGTATTTGTATCGTATTTGTAGCGTATTTGTATCGTATTTGTATCGTATTTGTATCGTATTTGCATCGTATTTGTATCGTATTTGCATCGTATTTGTATCGTATTTGTATCGTATTTGCATCGTATTTGTATCGTATTTGCATCGTACTTGTATCGTTTTTGTATCGTATTTGTATCGTATTTGTATCGTATTTGCATCGTATTTGTATCGTATTTGTATCGTATTTGTATCGTATTTGTATCGTATTTGTATCGTATTTGTATCGTACTTGTATCGTATTTGTATCGTATTTGTATCCGATTTGTATCGTATTTGTATCGTATTTGTATCGTATTTGTATCGTATTTGTATCGTATTTGTATCTGATTTGTATCGTATTTGTATCGTATTTGTATCCGATTTGTATCGTATTTGTATCCAATTTGTATCGTATTTGTATCGTATTTGTATCGTATTTGCATCGTATTTGTATCGTATTTGTATCGTATTTGTATCGTATTTGTAACGTATTTGCATCGTATTTGTATCGTATTTGCATCGTATTTGTAGCGTATTTGTATCGTATTTGTATCGTATTTGTATCGTATTTGCATCGTATTTGTATCGTATTTGTATCGTATTTGCATCGTATTTGTATCGTATTTGCATCGTATTTGTATCGTTTTTGTATCGTATTTGTATCGTATTTGTATCGTATTTGCATCGTATTTGTATAGTATTTGTATCGTATTTGTATCGTATTTGTATCGTATTTGTAGCGTATTTGTATCGTATTTGTAGCGCATTTGTATCGTATTTGTATCGTATTTGCATCGTATTTGTAGCGTATTTGTATCGTATTTTTATCGTATTTGTATCGTATTTGCATCGTATTTGTATCGTATTTGTATCGTATTTGAATCGTATTTGTATCGTATTTGTATCCGATTTGTATCGTATTTGTATCGTATTTGTATCGTATTTGTATCGTATTTGTATCGTATTTGTATCGTATTTGCATCGTATTTACATCGTATTTGTATCGTATTTGAATCGTATTTGTATCGTATTTGTATCGTATTTGTATCGTATTTGTATCGTATTTACATCTTATTTGTAGCGTATTTGTATCGTATTTGTATCGTATTTGTATCGTATTTGCATCGTATTTGTATCGTATTTGCATCGTATTTGTATCGTATTTGTATCGTATTTGTATCGTATTTGTATCGTATTTGCATCGTATTTGCATCGTATTTGTATCGTATTTGTATCGTATTTGCATCGTATTTGTATCGTATTTGTATCGTATTTGTATCGTATTTGTATCGTATTTGCATCGTATTTGTATCGTTTTTGTATCGTATTTGTATCGTATTTGTATCGTATTTGCATCGTATTTGTAGCGTATTTGTATCGTATTTGTATCGTATTTGTATCGTATTTGTATCGTATTTGTATCGTATTTGTATCGTATTTGTATCGTATTTGCATCGTATTTGTATCGTATTTGCATCGTATTTGCATCGTATTTGTAGCGTATTTGTATCGTATTTGTATCGTATTTGTATCGTATTTGCATCGTATTTGTATCGTATTTGCATCGTATTTGTATCGTATTTGCATCGTATTTGTATCGTATTTGTATCGTATTTGTATCGTATTTGCATCGTATTTGTATCGTATTTGTAGCGTATTTGTATCGTATTTGTAGCGTATTTTTATCGTATTTGTATCGTATTTGCATCGTATTTGTAGCGTATTTGTATCGTATTTGTATCGTATTTGTATCGTATTTTTATCGTATTTGCATCGTATTTGTATCGTATTTGTATCGTATTTGTATCGTATTTGCATCGTATTTGTATCGTATTTGCATCGTACTTGTATCGTTTTTGTATCGTATTTGTATCGTATTTGTATCGTATTTGTAACGTATTTGCATCGTATTTGTATCGTATTTGCATCGTATTTGTATCGTATTTGCATCGTATTTGTATCGTATTTGTATCGTATTTGTATCGTATTTGTATCGTATTTGCATCGTATTTGTATCGTATTTGCATCGTATTTGTAGCGTATTTGTATCGTATTTGTATCGTATTTGTATCGTATTTGTATCGTATTTGCATCGTATTTGTATCGTATTTGCATCGTATTTGTATCGTATTTGCATCGTATTTGTATCGTATTTGCATCGTATTTGTAGCGTATTTGTATCGTATTTGTATCGTATTTGTATCGTATTTGTATCGTATTTGCATCGTATTTTTATCGTATTTGCATCGTATTTGTATCGTATTTGTATCGTATTTGTATCGTATTTGTATCGTATTTGTATCGTATTTGTATCGTATTTGTATCGTATTTGCATCGTATTTGTATCGTATTTGCATCGTATTTGTATCGTATTTGTATCGTATTTGTATCGTATTTGCATCGTATTTGTATCGTATTTGTATCGTATTTGCATCGTATTTGTATCGTATTTGCATCGTATTTGTATCGTATTTGCATCGTATTTGT
This sequence comes from Philereme transversata, assembly GCA_963924445.1. Taxonomy (NCBI): domain Eukaryota; kingdom Metazoa; phylum Arthropoda; class Insecta; order Lepidoptera; family Geometridae; genus Philereme; species Philereme transversata. The sequence goes on from CAWUPV010000026.1 coordinate 57,955, forward strand.
AGCGTATTTGTATCGTATTTGTATCGTATTTGTATCGTATTTGTAACGTATTTGCATCGTATTTGTATCGTATTTGCATCGTATTTGTAGCGTATTTGTATCGTATTTGTATCGTATTTGTATCGTATTTGCATCGTGTTTGTATCGTATTTGTATCGTATTTGTATCGTATTTGTATCGTATTTGCATCGTATTTGTATCGTATTTGCATCGTATTTGTAGCGTATTTGTATCGTATTTGTATCGTATTTGTATCGTATTTGTATCGTATTTGTATCGTATTTGCATCGTATTTGTATCGTATTTGCATCGTATTTGTATCGTATTTGCATCGTATTTGTATCGTATTTGCATCGTATTTGTAGCGTATTTGTATCGTATTTGTATCGTATTTTTATCGTATTTGTATCGTATTTGCATCGTATTTGTATCGTATTTGCATCGTATTTGTATCGTATTTGCATCGTATTTGTATTGTATTTGTATCGTATTTGTATCGTATTTGTATCGTATTTGCATCGTATTTTTATCGTATTTGCATCGTATTTGTATCGTATTTGTATCGTATTTGTATCGTATTTGTATCGTATTTGTATCGTATTTGTATCGTATTTGTAGCGTATTTGTATCGTATTTGTAGCGTATTTGTATCGTATTTGTATCGTATTTGCATCGTATTTGTATCGTATTTGTATCGTATTTGTATCGTATTTGTATCGTATTTGCATCGTATTTGCATCGTATTTGTAGCGTATTTGTATCGTATTTGTATCGTATTTGTATCGTATTTGTATCGTATTTGTATCGTATTTGCATCGTATTTGTATCGTATTTGCATCGTATTTGTATCGTATTTGCATCGTATTTGTATCGTATTTGTATCGTATTTGCATCGTATTTTTATCGTATTTGCATCGTATTTGTATCGTATTTGCATCGTATTTGTATCGTATTTGCATCGTATTTGTAGCGTATTTGTATCGTATTTGTATCGTATTTGTATCGTATTTGTATCGTATTTGCATCGTATTTTTATCGTATTTGCATCGTATTTGTATCGTATTTGTATCGTATTTGTATCGTATTTGTATCGTATTTGTATCGTATTTGTATCGTATTTGTATCGTATTTGCATCGTATTTGTATCGTATTTGCATCGTATTTGTATCGTATTTGTATCGTATTTGTATCGTATTTGCATAGTATTTGTATCGTATTTGTATCGTATTTGCATCGTATTTGTATCGTATTTGCATCGTATTTGTATCGTATTTGCATCGTATTTGTAGCGTATTTGTATCGTATTTGTATCGTATTTGTATCGTATTTGTAACGTATTTGCATCGTATTTGTATCGTATTTGCATCGTATTTGTAGCGTATTTGTATCGTATTTGTATCGTATTTGTATCGTATTTGCATCGTATTTGTATCGTATTTGTATCGTATTTGTATCGTATTTGTATCGTATTTGCATCGTATTTGTATCGTATTTGCATCGTATTTGTAGCGTATTTGTATCGTATTTGTATCGTATTTGTATCGTATTTGTATCGTATTTGTATCGTATTTGCATCGTATTTGTATCGTATTTGCATCGTATTTGTATCGTATTTGCATCGTATTTGTATCGTATTTGCATCGTATTTGTAGCGTATTTATATCGTATTTGTATCGTATTTTTATCGTATTTGTATCGTATTTGCATCGTATTTGTATCGTATTTGCATCGTATTTGTATCGTATTTGCATCGTATTTGTATTGTATTTGTATCGTATTTGTATCGTATTTGTATCGTATTTGCATCGTATTTGTATCGTATTTTCATCGTATTTGTATCGTATTTGTATCGTATTTGTATCGTATTTGTATCGTATTTGTATCGTATTTGTATCGTATTTGTATCGTATTTGTATCGTATTTGCATCGTATTTGTATCGTATTTGCATCGTATTTGTATCGTATTTGTATCGTATTTGTATCGTATTTGCATCGTATTTGTAGCGTATTTGTATCGTATTTGTATCGTATTTGTATCGTATTTGCATCGTATTTGTATCGTATTTGTATCGTATTTGTATCGTATTTGTATCGTATTTGCATCGTATTTGTATCGTATTTGCATCGTATTTGTAGCGTATTTGTATCGTATTTGTATCGTATTTGTATCGTATTTGTATCGTATTTGTAGCGTATTTGTATCGTATTTGTATCGTATTTGTATCGTATTTGTATCGTATTTGTATCGTATTTGCATCGTATTTGTATCGTATTTGCATCGTATTTGTATCGTATTTGCATCGTATTTGTATCGTATTTGCATCGTATTTGTAGCGTATTTATATCGTATTTGTATCGTATTTTTATCGTATTTGTATCGTATTTGCATCGTATTTGTATCGTATTTGCATCGTATTTGTATCGTATTTGCATCGTATTTGTATTGTATTTGTATCGTATTTGTATCGTATTTGTATCGTATTTGCATCGTATTTTTATCGTATTTGCATCGTATTTGTATCGTATTTGTATCGTATTTGTATCGTATTTGTATCGTATTTGTATCGTATTTGTATCGTATTTGTAGCGTATTTGTATCGTATTTGTAGCGTATTTGTATCGAATTTAGCGTATTTGTATCGTATTTGCATCGTATTTGTATCGTATTTGTATCGTATTTGTATCGTATTTGTATCGTATTTGTATCGTATTTGTATCGTATTTGTAACGTATTTGCATCGTATTTGTAGCGTATTTGTATCGTATTTGTAGCGTATTTGTATCGTATTTGCATCGTATTTGTATCGTATTTGCATAGTATTTGTATCGTATTTGTATCGTATTTGCATCGTATTTGTATCGTATTTGTATCGTATTTGTATCGTATTTGTATCGTATTTGTATCGTATTTGCATCGTATTTGTATCGTATTTGCATCGTATTTGTATCGTATTTGTATCGTATTTGTATCGTATTTGCATCGTATTTGTATCGTATTTGTATCGTATTTGCATCGTATTTGTATCGTATTTGCATCGTATTTGTATCGTATTTGCATCGTATTTGTATCGTATTTGTATCGTATTTGCATCGTATTTGCATCGTATTTGTATCGTATTTGTATCGTATTTGCATCGTATTTGTATCGTATTTGTATCGTATTTGCATCGTATTTGTATCGTGTTTGTATCGTATTTGTATCGTATTTGTATCGTATTTGCATCGTATTTGTATCGTTTTTGTATCGTATTTGTATCGTATTTGTATCGTATTTGCATCGTATTTGTAGCGTATTTGTATCGTATTTGTATCGTATTTGTATCGTATTTGTATCGTATTTGTATCGTATTTGTATCGTATTTGTATCGTATTTGCATCGTATTTGTATCGTATTTGCATCGTATTTGCATCGTATTTGTAGCGTACTTGTATCGTATTTGTATCGTATTTGTATCGTATTTGTATCGTATTTGCATCGTATTTGTATCGTATTTGCATCGTATTTGTATCGTATTTGCATCGTATTTGTATCGTATTTGTATCGTATTTGTATCGTATTTGCATCGTATTTGTATCGTATTTGTAGCGTATTTGTATCGTATTTGTAGCGTATTTTTATCGTATTTGTATCGTATTTGCATCGTATTTGTAGCGTATTTGTATCGTATTTGTATCGTATTTGTATCGTATTTTTATCGTATTTGCATCGTATTTGTATCGTATTTGTATCGTATTTGTATCGTATTTGCATCGTATTTGTATCGTATTTGCATCGTACTTGTATCGTTTTTGTATCGTATTTGTATCGTATTTGTATCGTATTTGTAACGTATTTGCATCGTATTTGTATCGTATTTGCATCGTATTTGTATCGTATTTGCATCGTATTTGTATCGTATTTGTATCGTATTTGTATCGTATTTGTATCGTATTTGCATCGTATTTGTATCGTATTTGCATCGTATTTGTAGCGTATTTGTATCGTATTTGTATCGTATTTGTATCGTATTTGTATCGTATTTGCATCGTATTTGTATCGTATTTGCATCGTATTTGTATCGTATTTGCATCGTATTTGTATCGTATTTGCATCGTATTTGTAGCGTATTTGTATCGTATTTGTATCGTATTTGTATCGTATTTGTATCGTATTTGCATCGTATTTTTATCGTATTTGCATCGTATTTGTATCGTATTTGTATCGTATTTGTATCGTATTTGTATCGTATTTGTATCGTATTTGTATCGTATTTGTATCGTATTTGCATCGTATTTGTATCGTATTTGCATCGTATTTGTATCGTATTTGTATCGTATTTGTATCGTATTTGCATCGTATTTGTATCGTATTTGTATCGTATTTGCATCGTATTTGTATCGTATTTGCATCGTATTTGTATCGTATTTGCATCGTATTTGTAGCGTATTTGTATCGTATTTGTATCGTATTTGTATCGTATTTGTAACGTATTTGCATCGTATTTGTATCGTATTTGTATCGTATTTGCATCGTATTTGTATCGTATTTGCATCGTATTTGTAGCGTATTTGTATCGTATTTGTATCGTATTTGTATCGTATTTGTATCGTATTTGTATCGTATTTGCATCGTATTTGTATCGTATTTGCATCGTATTTGTATCGTATTTGCATCGTATTTGTATTGTATTTGCATCGTATTTGTAGCGTATTTGTATCGTATTTGTATCGTATTTTTATCGTATTTGTATCGTATTTGCATCGTATTTGTATCGTATTTGCATCGTATTTGTATCGTATTTGCATCGTATTTGTATTGTATTTGTATCGTATTTGTATCGTATTTGTATCGTATTTGCATCGTATTTTTATCGTATTTGCATCGTATTTGTATCGTATTTGTATCGTATTTGTATCGTATTTGTATCGTATTTGTATCGTATTTGTAGCGTATTTGTATCGTATTTGTAGCGTATTTGTATCGTATTTGTATCGTATTTGCATCGTATTTGTATCGTATTTGTATCGTATTTGTATCGTATTTGTAACGTATTTGCATCGTATTTGTATCGTATTTGCATCGTATTTGTAGCGTATTTGTATCGTATTTGTATCGTATTTGTATCGTATTTGCATCGTATTTGTATCGTATTTGTATCGTATTTGCATCGTATTTGTATCGTATTTGTATCGTATTTGTATCGTATTTGTATCGTATTTGTATCGTATTTGTATCGTATTTGTATCGTATTTGCATCGTATTTGTATCGTATTTGCATCGTATTTGTATCGTATTTGTATCGTATTTGTATCGTATTTGCATCGTATTTGTATCGTATTTGTATCGTATTTGCATCGTATTTGTATCGTATTTGCATCGTATTTGTATCGTATTTGCATCGTATTTGTATCGTATTTGTATCGTATTTGCATCGTATTTGCATCGTATTTGTATCGTATTTGTATCGTATTTGCATCGTATTTGTATCGTATTTGTATCGTATTTGTATCGTATTTGCATCGTATTTGTATCGTATTTGTAGCGTATTTGTATCGTATTTGTAGCGTATTTTTATCGTATTTGTATCGTATTTGCATCGTATTTGTAGCGTATTTGTATCGTATTTGTATCGTATTTGTATCGTATTTGTAACGTATTTGCATCGTATTTGTATCGTATTTGCATCGTATTTGTAGCGTATTTGTATCGTATTTGTATCGTATTTGTATCGTATTTGCATCGTATTTGTATCGTATTTGTATCGTATTTGTATCGTATTTGTATCGTATTTGCATCGTATTTGTATCGTATTTGCATCGTATTTGTAGCGTATTTGTATCGTATTTGTATCGTATTTGTATCGTATTTGTATCGTATTTGTATCGTATTTGCATCGTATTTGTATCGTATTTGCATCGTATTTGTATCGTATTTGCATCGTATTTGTATCGTATTTGCATCGTATTTGTAGCGTATTTGTATCGTATTTGTATCGTATTTTTATCGTATTTGTATCGTATTTGCATCGTATTTGTATCGTATTTGCATCGTATTTGTATCGTATTTGCATCGTATTTGTATTGTATTTGTATCGTATTTGTATCGTATTTGTATCGTATTTGCATCGTATTTTTATCGTATTTGCATCGTATTTGTATCGTATTTGTATCGTATTTGTATCGTATTTGTATCGTATTTGTATCGTATTTGTATCGTATTTGTAGCGTATTTGTATCGTATTTGTAGCGTATTTGTATCGTATTTGTATCGTATTTGCATCGTATTTGTATCGTATTTGTATCGTATTTGTATCGTATTTGTAACGTATTTGCATCGTATTTGTATCGTATTTGCATCGTATTTGTAGCGTATTTGTATCGTATTTGTATCGTATTTGTATCGTATTTGCATCGTATTTGTATCGTATTTGTATCGTATTTGCATCGTATTTGTATCGTATTTGTATCGTATTTGTATCGTATTTGTATCGTATTTGTATCGTATTTGTATCGTATTTGCATCGTATTTGCATCGTATTTGTAGCGTATTTGTATCGTATTTGTATCGTATTTGTATCGTATTTGTATCGTATTTGCATCGTATTTGTATCGTATTTGCATCGTATTTGTATCGTATTTGCATCGTATTTGTATCGTATTTGTATCGTATTTGTATCGTATTTGTATCGTATTTGTATCGTATTTGCATCGTATTTGTATCGTATTTGCATCGTATTTGTATCGTATTTGTATCGTATTTGTATCGTATTTGTATCGTATTTGTATCGTATTTGTATCGTATTTGCATCGTATTTGTATCGTATTTGCATCGTATTTGTATCGTATTTGTATCGTATTTGTATCGTATTTGCATAGTATTTGTATCGTATTTGTATCGTATTTGCATCGTATTTGTATCGTATTTGCATCGTATTTGTATCGTATTTGCATCGTATTTGTAGCGTATTTGTATCGTATTTGTATCGTATTTGTATCGTATTTGTAACGTATTTGCATCGTATTTGTATCGTATTTGCATCGTATTTGTATCGTATTTGTATCGTATTTGCATCGTATTTGCATCGTATTTGTATCGTATTTGTATCGTATTTGCATCGTATTTGTATCGTATTTGTATCGTATTTGTATCGTATTTGTATCGTATTTACATCTTATTTGTAGCGTATTTGTATCGTATTTGTATCGTATTTACATCTTATTTGTAGCGTATTTGTATCGTATTTGTATCGTATTTGTATCGTATTTGCATCGTATTTGTATCGTATTTGCATCGTATTTGTATCGTATTTGTAACGTATTTGCATCGTATTTGTATCGTATTTGCATCGTATTTGTAGCGTATTTGTATCGTATTTGCATCGTATTTGTATCGTATTTGCATCGTATTTGTATCGTATTTGCATCGTATTTGTAGCGTATTTGTATCGTATTTGTATCGTATTTGTATCGTATTTGTAACGTATTTGCATCGTATTTGTATCGTATTTGCATCGTATTTGTATCGTATTTGTATCGTATTTGCATCGTATTTGCATCGTATTTGTATCGTATTTGTATCGTATTTGCATCGTATTTGTATCGTATTTGTATCGTATTTGTATCGTATTTGTATCGTATTTACATCTTATTTGTATCGTATTTGTATCGTATTTGTATCGTATTTGTATCGTATTTGTATCGTATTTGCATCGTATTTGTATCGTATTTGCATCGTATTTGTATCGTATTTGTATCGTATTTGTATCGTATTTGCATAGTATTTGTATCGTATTTGTATCGTATTTGCATCGTATTTGTATCGTATTTGCATCGTATTTGTATCGTATTTGCATCGTATTTGTAGCGTATTTGTATCGTATTTGTATCGTATTTGTATCGTATTTGTAACGTATTTGCATCGTATTTGTATCGTATTTGCATCGTATTTGTAGCGTATTTGTATCGTATTTGTATCGTATTTGTATCGTATTTGCATCGTATTTGTATCGTATTTGTATCGTATTTGTATCGTATTTGTATCGTATTTGCATCGTATTTGTATCGTATTTGCATCGTATTTGTAGCGTATTTGTATCGTATTTGTATCGTATTTGTATCGTATTTGTATCGTATTTGTATCGTATTTGCATCGTATTTGTATCGTATTTGCATCGTATTTGTATCGTATTTGCATCGTATTTGTATCGTATTTGCATCGTATTTGTAGCGTATTTATATCGTATTTGTATCGTATTTTTATCGTATTTGTATCGTATTTGCATCGTATTTGTATCGTATTTGCATCGTATTTGTATCGTATTTGCATCGTATTTGTATCGTATTTGTATCGTATTTGTATCGTATTTGCATAGTATTTGTATCGTATTTGTATCGTATTTGCATCGTATTTGTATCGTATTTGCATCGTATTTGTATCGTATTTGCATCGTATTTGTAGCGTATTTGTATCGTATTTGTATCGTATTTGTATCGTATTTGTAACGTATTTGCATCGTATTTGTATCGTATTTGCATCGTATTTGTAGCGTATTTTGTATCGTATTTGTATCGTATTTGTATCGTATTTGCATCGTATTTGTATCGTATTTGTATCGTATTTGTATCGTATTTGTATCGTATTTGCATCGTATTTGTATCGTATTTGCATCGTATTTGTAGCGTATTTGTATCGTATTTGTATCGTATTTGTATCGTATTTGTATCGTATTTGTATCGTATTTGCATCGTATTTGTATCGTATTTGCATCGTATTTGTATCGTATTTGCATCGTATTTGTATCGTATTTGCATCGTATTTGTATCGTATTTGTATCGTATTTGTATCGTATTTGTATCGTATTTGTATCGTATTTGTAGCGTATTTGTATCGTATTTGTAGCGTATTTGTATCGTATTTGTATCGTATTTGCATCGTATTTGTATCGTATTTGTATCGTATTTGTATCGTATTTGTAACGTATTTGCATCGTATTTGTATCGTATTTGCATCGTATTTGTAGCGTATTTGTATCGTATTTGTATCGTATTTGTATCGTATTTGCATCGTATTTGTATCGTATTTGTATCGTATTTGCATCGTATTTGTATCGTATTTGTATCGTATTTGTATCGTATTTGTATCGTATTTGTATCGTATTTGTATCGTATTTGCATCGTATTTGCATCGTATTTGTAGCGTATTTGTATCGTATTTGCATCGTATTTGTATCGTATTTGTATCGTATTTGTATCGTATTTGTATCGTATTTGCATCGTATTTGTATCGTATTTGCATCGTATTTGTAGCGTATTTGTATCGTATTTGTATCGTATTTGTATCGTATTTGTATCGTATTTGTAGCGTATTTGTATCGTATTTGTATCGTATTTGTATCGTATTTGTATCGTATTTGTATCGTATTTGCATCGTATTTGTATCGTATTTGCATCGTATTTGTATCGTATTTGCATCGTATTTGTATCGTATTTGCATCGTATTTGTAGCGTATTTATATCGTATTTGTATCGTATTTTTATCGTATTTGTATCGTATTTGCATCGTATTTGTATCGTATTTGCATCGTATTTGTATCGTATTTGCATCGTATTTGTATTGTATTTGTATCGTATTTGTATCGTATTTGTATCGTATTTGCATCGTATTTTTATCGTATTTGCATCGTATTTGTATCGTATTTGTATCGTATTTGTATCGTATTTGTATCGTATTTGTATCGTATTTGTATCGTATTTGTAGCGTATTTGTATCGTATTTGTAGCGTATTTGTATCGTATTTGTATCGTATTTGCATCGTATTTGTATCGTATTTGTATCGTATTTGTATCGTATTTGTATCGTATTTGTATCGTATTTGTAACGTATTTGCATCGTATTTGTAGCGTATTTGTATCGTATTTGTAGCGTATTTGTATCGTATTTGCATCGTATTTGTATCGTATTTGCATCGTATTTGTATCGTATTTGTATCGTATTTGTATCGTATTTGTATCGTATTTGCATCGTATTTGTATCGTATTTGCATCGTATTTGCATCGTATTTGTAGCGTATTTGTATCGTATTTGTATCGTATTTGTATCGTATTTGTATCGTATTTGCATCGTATTTGTATCGTATTTGCATCGTATTTGTATCGTTTTTGTATCGTATTTGTATCGTATTTGTATCGTATTTGCATCGTATTTGTATCGTATTTGTATCGTATTTGTATCGTATTTGTAGCGTATTTGTATCGTATTTGTATCGTATTTGTATCGTATTTGCATCGTATTTGTATCGTATTTGTATCGTATTTGTATCGTATTTGTATCGTATTTGCATCGTATTTGTATCGTATTTGCATCGTATTTGCATCGTATTTGTATCGTTTTTGTATCGTATTTGTATCGTATTTGTATCGTATTTGCATCGTATTTGTAGCGTATTTGTATCGTATTTGTATCGTATTTGTATCGTATTTGTATCGTATTTGTATCGTATTTGTATCGTATTTGTATCGTATTTGCATCGTATTTGTATCGTATTTGCATCGTATTTGCATCGTATTTGTAGCGTACTTGTATCGTATTTGTATCGTATTTGTATCGTATTTGTATCGTATTTGCATCGTATTTGTATCGTATTTGCATCGTATTTGTATCGTATTTGCATCGTATTTGTATCGTATTTGTATCGTATTTGTATCGTATTTGCATCGTATTTGCATCGTATTTGTAGCGTATTTGTATCGTATTTGTATCGTATTTGTATCGTATTTGTATCGTATTTGCATCGTATTTTTATCGTATTTGCATCGTATTTGTATCGTATTTGTATCGTATTTGTATCGTATTTGTATCGTATTTGTATCGTATTTGTATCGTATTTGTATCGTATTTGCATCGTATTTGTATCGTATTTGCATCGTATTTGTATCGTATTTGTATCGTATTTGTATCGTATTTGCATCGTATTTGTATCGTATTTGTATCGTATTTGCATCGTATTTGTATCGTATTTGCATCGTATTTGTATCGTATTTGCATCGTATTTGTAGCGTATTTGTATCGTATTTGTATCGTATTTGTATCGTATTTGTAACGTATTTGCATCGTATTTGTATCGTATTTGTATCGTATTTGCATCGTATTTGTATCGTATTTGTATCGTATTTGTATCGTATTTGTATCGTATTTACATCTTATTTGTAGCGTATTTGTATCGTATTTGTATCGTATTTGTATCGTATTTGCATCGTATTTGTATCGTATTTGCATCGTATTTGTATCGTATTTGTATCGTATTTGTATCGTATTTGTATCGTATTTGCATCGTATTTGCATCGTATTTGTATCGTATTTGTATCGTATTTGCATCGTATTTGTATCGTGTTTGTATCGTATTTGTATCGTATTTGTATCGTATTTGCATCGTATTTGTATCGTTTTTGTATCGTATTTGTATCGTATTTGTATCGTATTTGCATCGTATTTGTAGCGTATTTGTATCGTATTTGTATCGTATTTGTATCGTATTTGTATCGTATTTGTATCGTATTTGTATCGTATTTGTATCGTATTTGCATCGTATTTGTATCGTATTTGCATCG
>CAWUPV010000027.1:0-58778 GCA_963924445.1 Philereme transversata
TATCGTATTTGTATTCAATTTGTATCGTATTTGTATCCAATTTGTATCGTATTTGTATCGTATTTGTATCGTATTTGTATCCAATTTGTATCGTATTTGTATCCAATTTGTATCGTATTTGTATCGTATTTGTATCGTATTTGTATCGTATTTGCATCGTATTTGTATCGTATTTGTATCGTATTTGTATCGTATTTGTATCGTATTTGTATCGTATTTGTATCGTATTTGTATCGTATTTGTATCGTATTTGTATCGTATTTGTAACGTATTTGTATCGTATTTGTATCGTATTTGTATCCAATTTGTATCGTATTTGTATCCAATTTGTATCGTATTTGTATCCAATTTGTATCGTATTTGTATCGTATTTGTATCCAATTTGTATCGTATTTGTATCCAATTTGTATCGTATTTGTATCGTATTTGTATCGTATTTGTATCGTATTTGTATCGTATTTGTATCGTATTTGTATCGTATTTGTATCGTATTTGTATCGTATTTGTATCGTATTTGTATCGTATTTGTATCGTATTTGTATCGTATTTGTATCCAATTTGTATCGTATTTGTATCCAATTTGTATCGTATTTGTATCCAATTTGTATCGTATTTGTATCCAATTTGTATCGTATTTGTATCCAATTTGTATCGTATTTGTATCGTATTTGTATCCAATTTGTATCGTATTTGTATCCAATTTGTATCGTATTTGTATCGTATTTGTATCGTATTTGTATCGTATTTGTATCCAATTTGTATCGTATTTGTATCGTATTTGTATCGTATTTGTATCGTATTTGTATCGTATTTGTATCGTATTTGTATCGTATTTGTATCGTATTTGTATCGTATTTGTATCCAATTTGTATCGTATTTGTATCCAATTTGTATCGTATTTGTATCCAATTTGTATCGTATTTGTATCGTATTTGTATCCAATTTGTATCGTATTTGTATCCAATTTGTATCGTATTTGTATCGTATTTGTATCCAATTTGTATCGTATTTGTATCCAATTTGTATCGTATTTGTATCCAATTTGTATCGTATTTGTATCCAATTTGTATCGTATTTGTATCGTATTTGTATCCAATTTGTATCGTATTTGTATCCAATTTTGTATCGTATTTGTATCGTATTTGTATCCAATTTGTATCGTATTTGTATCCAATTTGTATCGTATTTGTATCCAATTTGTATCGTATTTGTATCCAATTTGTATCGTATTTGTATCGTATTTGTATCGTATTTGTATCGTATTTGTATCGTATTTGTATCGTATTTGTATCCAATTTGTATCGTATTTGTATCGTATTTGTATCGTATTTGTATCGTATTTCTATCGTATTTGTATCGTATTTGTATCGTATTTGTATCGTATTTGTATCGTATTTGTATCGTATTTGTATCGTATTTGTATCGTATTTGTATCGTATTTGTATCCAATTTGTATCGTATTTGTATCCAATTTGTATCGTATTTGTATCGTATTTGTATCGTATTTGTATCGTATTTGTATCGTATTTGTATCCAATTTTTATCGTATTTGTATCCAATTTGTATCGTATTTGTATCCAATTTGTATCGTATTTGTATCCAATTTGTATCGTATTTGTATCCAATTTGTATCGTATTTGTATCCAATTTGTATCGTATTTGTATCGTATTTGTATCCAATTTGTATCGTATTTGTATCCAATTTGTATCGTATTTGTATCCAATTTGTATCGTATTTGTATCGTATTTGTATCGTATTTGTATCGTATTTGTATCGTATTTGTATCGTATTTGTATCCAGTATTTGTATCCAATTTGTATCGTATTTGTATCCAATTTGTATCGTATTTGTATCGTATTTGTATCCAATTTGTATCGTATTTGTATCCAATTTGTATCGTATTTGTATCCAATTTGTATCGTATTTGTATCGTATTTGTATCCAATTTGTATCGTATTTGTATCCAATTTGTATCGTATTTGTATCCAATTTGTATCGTTTTTGTATCCAATTTGTATCGTATTTGTATCGTATTTGTATCCAATTTGTATCGTATTTGTATCCAATTTGTATCGTATTTGTATCCAATTTGTATCGTATTTGTATCCAATTTGTATCGTATTTGTATCGTATTTGTATTCAATTTGTATCGTATTTGTATCCAATTTGTATCGTATTTGTATCGTATTTGTATCGTATTTGTATCGTATTTGTATCCAACTTGTATCGTATTTGTATCCAATTTGTATCGTATTTGTATCGTATTTGTATCGTATTTGTATCGTATTTGCATCGTATTTGTATCGTATTTGTATCGTATTTGTATCGTATTTGTATCGTATTTGTATCGTATTTGTATCGTATTTGTATCGTATTTGTATCGTATTTGTATCGTATTTGTATCCAATTTGTATCGTATTTGTATCGTATTTGCATCGTATTTGTATCGTATTTGTATCGTATTTGCATCGTATTTGTATCGTATTTGTATCGTATTTGTATCGTATTTGTATCGTATTTGTATCGTATTTGTATCGTATTTGTATCGTATTTGTATCCAATTTGTATCGTATTTGTATCGTATTTGTATCGTATTTGTATCGTATTTGTATCCAATTTGTATCGTATTTGTATCCAATTTGTATCGTATTTGTATCCAATTTGTATCGTATTTGTATCCAATTTGTATTGTATTTGTATCGTATTTGTATCGTATTTGTATCGTATTTGTATCGTATTTGTATCGTATTTGTATCGTATTTGTATCGTATTTGTATCCAATTTGTATCGTATTTGTATCGTATTTGTATCGTATCTGTATCCAATTTGTATCGTATTTGTATCCAATTTGTATCGTATTTGTATCCAATTTGTATCGTATTTGTATCCAATTGTTATCGTATTTGTATCCAATTTGTATCGTATTTGTATCGTATTTGTATCCAATTTGTATCGTATTTGTATCCAATTTGTATCGTATTTGTATCGTATTTGTATCGTATTTGTATCGTATTTGTATCGTATTTGTATCGTATTTGTATCGTATTTGCATCGTATTTGTATCGTATTTGTATCCAATTTGTATCGTATTTGTATCGTATTTGTATCGTATTTGTATCGTATTTGTATCGTATTTGTATCGTATTTGTATCGTATTTGTATCCAATTTGTATCGTATTTGTATCGTATTTGTATCGTATTTGTATCGTATTTGTATCCAATTTGTATCGTATTTGTATCCAATTTGTATCGTATTTGTATCCAATTTGTATCGTATTTGTATCCAATTTGTATTGTATTTGTATCGTATTTGTATCGTATTTGTATCGTATTTGTATCGTATTTGTATCGTATTTGTATCGTATTTGTATCCAATTTGTATCGTATTTGTATCGTATTTGTATCCAATTTGTATCGTATTTGTATCGTATTTGTATCGTATCTGTATCCAATTTGTATCGTATTTGTATCCAATTTGTATCGTATTTGTATCCAATTTGTATCGTATTTGTATCCAATTTGTATCGTATTTGTATCCAATTTGTATCGTATTTGTATCGTATTTGTATCCAATTTGTATCGTATTTGTATCCAATTTGTATCGTATTTGTATCCAATTTGTATCGTATTTGTATCCAATTTGTATTGTATTTGTATCGTATTTGTATCGTATTTGTATCGTATTTGTATCGTATTTGTATCCAATTTGTATCGTATTTGTATCGTATTTGTATCCAATTTGTATCGTATTTGTATCGTATTTGTATCGTATTTGTATCGTATCTGTATCCAATTTGTATCGTATTTGTATCCAATTTGTATCGTATTTGTATCCAATTTGTATCGTATTTGTATCCAATTTGTATCGTATTTGTATCCAATTTGTATCGTATTTGTATTGTATTTGTATCCAATTTGTATCGTATTTGTATCCAATTTGTATCGTATTTGTATCGTATTTGTATCGTATTTGCATCGTATTTGTATCGTATTTGTATCGTATTTGTATCGTATTTGCATCGTATTTGTATCGTATTTGTATCGTATTTGTATCGTATTTGTATCGTATTTGTATCGTATTTGTATCGTATTTGTATCGTATTTGTATCCAATTTTTGTCGTATTTGTATCGTATTTGTATCGTATTTGTATCCAATTTGTATCGTATTTGTATCCAATTTGTATCGTATTTGTATCCAATTTGTATCGTATTTGTATCCAATTTGTATTGTATTTGTATCGTATTTGTATCCAATTTGTATCGTATTTGTATCCAATTTGTATCGTATTTGTATCCAATTTGTATCGTATTTGTATCCAATTTGTATTGTATTTGTATCGTATTTGTATCGTATTTGTATCGTATTTGTATCGTATTTGTATCCAATTTGTATCGTATTTGTATCGTATTTGTATCCAATTTGTATCGTATTTGTATCGTATTTGTATCGTATCTGTATCCAATTTGTATCGTATTTGTATCCAATTTGTATCGTATTTGTATCCAATTTGTATCGTATTTGTATCCAATTTGTATCGTATTTGTATCCAATTTGTATCGTATTTGTATCGTATTTGTATCAGATTTGTATCGTATTTGTATCCAATTTGTATCGTATTTGTATCGTATTTTTATCGTATTTGCATCGTATTTGTATCGTATTTGTATCGTATTTGTATCGTATTTGCATCGTATTTGTATCGTATTTGTATCGTATTTGTATCGTATTTGTATCGTATTTGTATCGTATTTGTATCGTATTTGTATCGTATTTGTATCGTATTTGTATCGTATTTGTATCCAATTTGTATCGTATTTGTATCGTATTTGTATCGTATTTGTATCCAATTTGTATCGTATTTGTATCCAATTTGTATCGTATTTGTATCCAATTTGTATCGTATTTGTATCCAATTTGTATCGTATTTGTATCGTATTTGTATCCAATTTGTATCGTATTTGTATCGTATTTGTATCCAATTTGTATCGTATTTGTATCGTATTTGTATCGTATTTGTATCGTGTCTGTATCCAATTTGTATCGTATTTGTATCCAATTTGTATCGTATTTGTATCGTATTTGTATCCAATTTGTATCGTATTTGTATCCAATTTGTATCGTATTTGTATCCAATTTGTATCGTATTTGTATCCAATTTGTATCGTATTTGTATCCAATTTGTATCGTATTTGTATCCAATTTGTATCGTATTTGTATCGTATTTGTATCGTATTTGTATCGTATTTGTATCGTATTTGTATCGTATTTGTATCCAATTTTCACTTCGATATCCTCTGTGATGAATTCTTCCACTTCGATACCCTCTTTGACAGCTTCTTCCACTTCGATATCCTCTTTGATTGCTTCTTCCACTTCGATATCGTCTTTGACTGTTTCTTCCACTTCGATATCGTTTTTGATTGCTTTTTCACTTCGTCATCCTCTTAGAACGCTTCTACCACCTCGGTATCCTCTTTGATTGCTTACTCAACTTTAATTTCCTCTTTGATTGTTTCTGCTACTTCGATATCCTATTTGATTGCTTCTTTCACTTCAATATCCTTTTTGATTGCTTCTTCCACTTCGATATCGTTTTTGACTGTTTCTTCCACTTCGATATCGTCTTTGATTGCTTTTTTTACTTCGTCATCCTCTTAGAATGCTCTTACCACCTCGGTATCCTCTTTGATTGCTTACTCAACTTTAGTTTCCTCATTGATTGTTTCTGCTGCTTCGATATCCTATTTGATTGCTTCTTTCACTTCAATATCCTCTTTAATTGCTGCTTCCACTTGGAAATCCTCTTTGATTTGATTGCTTCTTCCATTTCGATATCGTCTTTGACTGCTTCTTACACATGGATATCCTGTTTGATGGCTTTTAACAGCTCGATATCCTCTTTAATTACTTCTTCGACTAAAAGAAAAACACGCGAGCTGCGAGCAGCTTGCGCACAACGCAACCTCTAGTTATATTATATAAAGCTCGATTACCACTCACTGACTGACTGACTGACTCATTGACATGTTTGTTCTCCCAGATGCCCCCTCGTAGGGTGAAAATGTTTGGTAGGATCATATAGAGGGAGTTCCGATGAGTTGGGAATAAATCCTAAAGTACCCCTTTTGTCCCCCATTCGCTCCCATCCACCTCGTATCTCGGAAAGTATAGGTCTTACAGCGTTGGTGCAAAAACTAATGTTGCAGAGGACATTTTTTTATATCCTATTCTATGAAAAAAAAATTGTCTTTCATACAAAAAAAAAATTGTCCCATACAAAATATTTCTGTATGAATACCGTAAACCGTATATTTCGTTTGCCGTAATTTTCATACTGTTTTTGTAGGGAGCCCACGGCTTGTGTGTACTATAAAATTACTGTAAATTTGCTTGATTCTATATGATGGTGGTGGAGGGACATGAGATAACTTTCATAGTTTTTGCAAAGGTCATCATCATCATTTTGAAACATCCAATTTTTTTTTTTTTTTTAGTATGCAACGTTCATCATGTTTATTTTGGAACATCCACATTTTTTTAATTATGCCTCATCCACAATGATCACTTTGGAACGTCAATTATTATTTTTTTATTATGCATCATCCACTGTGATCATTTTGGAACATCATTTTTTTTTAATTATGCCTCATCCACATGATCATTCTGGAACGTCAATTTTTTTTTATTATGCAACATCCACTGTGATCATTTTGGAAAATCAATTTTTTTTTGTAACACAAATTTTTGGTGGAATCGTTATTTTACGGTCATCATCGCCCTCGCCATCATTTTGAATTCTTTTCTCACTTCCTTTTCGTTTTCGAATGTTTCTTCCACATTTATATCTTCTTTAATTGTTTCTATAACTTCGAAATCCTCTTTAATGGCATTTTTACTTCAATATACTTTTGAATTGTTTTTTCTATTTTTCTATTTTCTTCAATTACTTCTCTTACTTCAATATCGACTCTACAAAATTATGGGTTTTAATACAAATCTTAAATCGCTCGTATCTTCTAAACGGGAAGAGTTACCCCCAGCAAACTTTTACAAAATATTGGTACTAATTTTTGGTGGAATAGTTTTTTTAATACCATCATTGCCCTTGAGATCCTTTTTGAATGCTTCTCTTACTTCGTCTTCCGCTTTTTTTTGTATCGTATTTGCATCGTATTTGTATCGTATTTGTATCGTATTTGTATCGTATTTGTATCGTATTTGTATCGTATTTGTATCGTATTTGTATCGTATTTGTATCGTATTTGTATCCAGTTTGTATCGTATTTGTATCCAATTTGTATCGTATTTGTATCGTATTTGTATCGTATTTGTATCGTATTTGTATCCAATTTGTATCGTATTTGTATCCAATTTGTATCGTATTTGTATCCAATTTGTATCGTATTTGTATCCAATTTGTATCGTATTTGTATCGTATTTGTATCGTATTTGTATCCAATTTGTATCGTATTTGTACCAAATTTGTATCGTATTTGTATCGTATTTGTATCGTATTTGTATCGTATTTTTATCGTATTTGCATCGTATTTGTATCGTATTTGTATCGTATTTGTATCGTATTTGTATCCAATTTGTATCGTATTTGTATCGTATTTGTATCCAAATTGTATCGTATTTGTATCCAATTTGTATCGTGTTTGTATCGTATTTGTATCGTATTTGTATCGTACTTGTATCGTATTTGTATCGTATTTGTATCGTATTTGTATCGTATTTGTATCGTATTTGTATCGTATTTGTATCCAATTTGTATCGTATTTGTATCGTATTTGTATCCAAATTGTATCGTATTTGTATCCAATTTGTATCGTGTTTGTATCGTATTTGTATCGTATTTGTATCGTATTTGTATCGTATTTGTATCGTATTTGTATCGTATTTGTATCCAATTTGTATCGTATTTGTATCGTATTTGTATCGTATTTGTATCGTATTTGTATCCAATTTGTATCGTATTTGTACCAAATTTGTATCGTATTTGTATCGTATTTGTATCGTATTTGTATCGTATTTTTATCGTATTTGCATCGTATTTGTATCGTATTTGTATCGTATTTGTATCGTATTTGTATCGTATTTGTATCCAATTTGTATCGTATTTGTATCGTATTTGTATCGTATTTGTATCCAATTTGTATTGTATTTGTACCAAATTTGTATCGTATTTGTATCGTATTTGTATCGTATTTTTATCGTATTTGCATCGTATTTGTATCGTATTTGTATCGTATTTGTATCCAATTTGTATCGTATTTGTATCGTATTTGTATCCAAATTGTATCGTATTTGTATCCAATTTGTATCGTGTTTGTATCGTATTTGTATCGTATTTGTATCGTATTTGTATCGTATTTGTATCGTATTTGTATCGTATTTGTATCCAATTTGTATCGTATTTGTATCGTATTTGTATCGTATTTGTATCGTATTTGTATCGTATTTGTATCGTATTTGTATCGTATTTGTATCGTATTTGTATCCAATTTGTATCGTATTTGTATCCAATTTGTATCCAATTTGTATCGTATTTGTATCCAATTTGTATCGTATTTGTATCCAATTTGTATCGTATTTGTATCCAATTTGTATCGTATTTGTATCCAATTTGTATCGTATTTGTATCCAATTTGTATCGTATTTGTATCGTATTTGTATCCAAATTGTATCGTATTTGTATCCAATTTGTATCGTATTTGTATCGTATTTGTATCGTATTTGTATCGTATTTGTATCCAATTTGTATCGTATTTGTATCGTATTTGTATCGTATTTGTATCGTATTTGTATCCAATTTGTATCGTATTTGTATCCAATTTGTATCGTATTTGTATCGTATTTGTATCCAATTTGTATCGTATTTGTATCCAATTTGTATCGTATTTGTATCGTATTTGTATCGTATTTGAATCGTATTTGTATCGTATTTGTATCGTATTTGTATCGTATTTGTATCGTATTTGTATCGTATTTGTATCCAATTTGTATCGTATTTGTATCGTATTTGTATCCAATTTGTATCGTATTTGTATCGTATTTGTATCCAATTTGTATCGTATTTGTATCGTATTTGTATCCAATTTGTATCGTATTTGTATCGTATTTGTATCGTATCTGTATCCAATTTGTATCGTATTTGTATCGTATTTGTATCCAATTTGTATCGTATTTGTATCCAATTTGTATCGTATTTGTATCGTATTTGTATCCAATTTGTATCGTATTTGTATCCAATTTGTATCGTATTTGTATCCAATTTGTATCGTATTTGTATCCAATTTGTATCGTATTTGTATCCAATTTGTATCGTATTTGTATCCAATTTGTATCCAATTTGTATCGTATTTGTATCCAATTTGTATCGTATTTGTATCCAATTTGTATCGTATTTGTATCCAATTTGTATCGTATGTGTATCCAATTTGTATCGTATTTGTATCCAATTTGTATCGTATTTGTATCGTATTTGTATCCAATTTGTATCGTATTTGTATCCAATTTGTATCGTATTTGTATCCAATTTGTATCGTATTTGTATCGTATTTGTATCCAATTTGTATCGTATTTGTATCCAATTTGTATCGTATTTGTATCCAATTTGTATCGTATTTGTATCCAATTTGTATCGTATTTGTATCCAATTTGTATCGTATTCGTATCCAATTTGTATCGTATTTGTATCCAATTTGTATCGTATTTGTATCGTATTTGTATCCAATTTGTATCGTATTTGTATCCAATTTGTATCGTATTTGTATCCAATTTGTATCGTATTTGTATCCAATTTGTATCGTATTTGTATCGTATTTGTATCGTATTTGTATCCAATTTGTATCGTATTTGTATCGTATTTGTATCCAATTTGTATCGTATTTGTATCGTATTTGTATCGTATTTGTATCGTATTTGTATCGTATCTGTATCCAATTTGTATCGTAATTGTATCCAATTTGTATCGTATTTGTATCGTATTTGTATCCAATTTGTATCGTATTTGTATCGTATTTGTATCCAATTTGTATCGTATTTGTATCGTATTTGTATCCAATTTGTATCGTATTTGTATCGTATTTGTATCCAATTTGTATCGTATTTGTATCGTATTTGTATCCAATTTGTATCGTATTTGTATCGTATTTGTATCGTATCTGTATCCAATTTGTATCGTATTTGTATCCAATTTGTATCGTATTTGTATCGTATTTGTATCGTATTTGTATCCAATTTGTATCGTATTTGTATCGTATTTGTATCCAATTTGTATCGTATTTGTATCGTATTTGTATCCAATTTGTCTCGTATTTGTATCGTATTTGTGTCGTATCTGTATCCAATTTGTATCGTATTTGTATCCAATTTGTATCGTATTTGTATCGTATTTGTATCGTATTTGTATCGTATTTGTATCCAATTTGTATCGTATTTGTATCGTATTTGTATCCAATTTGTATCGTATTTGTATCCAATTTGTATCGTATTTGTATCCAATTTGTATCGTATTTGTATCCAATTTGTATCGTATTTGTATCCAATTTGTATCGTATTTGTATCCAATTTGTATCGTATTTGTATCCAATTTGTATCGTATTTGTATCCAATTTGTATCGTATTTGTATCGTATTTGTATCCAATTTGTATCGTATTTGTATCCAATTTGTATCGTATTTGTATCCAATTTGTATCGTATTTGTATCCAATTTGTATCGTATTTGTATCGTATTTGTATCCAATTTGTATCGTATTTGTATCCAATTTGTATCGTATTTGTATCCAATTTGTATCGTATTTGTATCCAATTTGTATCGTATTTGTATCCAATTTGTATCGTATTTGTATCCAATTTGTATCGTATTTGTATCGTATTTGTATCCAATTTGTATCGTATTTGTATCCAATTTGTATCGTATTTGTATCGTATTTGTATCGTATTTGTATCGTATTTGTATCCAATTTGTATCGTATTTGTATCCAATTTGTATCGTATTTGTATCGTATTTGTATCGTATTTGTATCGTATTTGCATCGTATTTGTATCGTATTTGTATCGTATTTGTATCGTATTTGTATCGTATTTGTATCGTATTTGTATCGTATTTGTATCGTATTTGTATCGTATTTGTATCGTATTTGTATCCAATTTGTATCGTATTTGTATCGTATTTGTATCGTATTTGTATCGTATTTGTATCGTATTTGTATCCAATTTGTATCGTATTTGTATCGTATTTGCATCGTATTTGTATCGTATTTGTATCGTATTTGCATCGTATTTGTATCCAATTTGTATCGTATTTGTATCCAATTTGTATCGTATTTGTATCCAATTTGTATCGTATTTGTATCCAATTTGTAACGTATTTGTATCCAATTTGTATCGTATTTGTATCCAATTTGTATCGTATTTGTATCCAATTTGTATCGTATTTGTATCCAATTTGTATCGTATTTGTATCGTATTTGTATCGTATTTGTATCGTATTTGTATCCAATTTGTATCGTATTTCTATCCAATTTGTATCGTATTTGTATCCAATTTGTATCGTATTTGTATCCAATTTGTATCGTATTTGTATCGTATTTGTATCCAATTTGTATCGTATTTGTATCCAATTTGTATCGTATTTGTATCGTATTTGTATCGTATTTGTATCGTATTTGTATCGTATTTGTATCGTATTTGTATCCAATTTGTATCGTATTTGTATCCAATTTGTATCGTATTTGTATCCAATTTGTATCGTATTTGTATCCAATTTGTATCGTATTTGTATCCAATTTGTATCGTATTTGTATCGTATTTGTATCCAATTTGTATCGTATTTGTATCCAATTTGTATCGTATTTGTATCCAATTTGTATCGTATTTGTATCCAATTTGTATCGTATTTGTATCGTATTTGAATCCAATTTGTATCGTATTTGTATCCAATTTGTATCGTATTTGTATCGTATTTGTATCGTATTTGTATCGTATTTGTATCGTATTTGTATCCAATTTGTATCGTATTTGTATCGTATTTGTATCGTATTTGTATCGTATTTGTATCGTATTTGTATCGTATTTGTATCGTATTTGTATCGTATTTGTATCGTATTTGTATCGTATTTGTATCGTATTTGTATCCAATTTGTATCGTATTTGTATCCAATTTATATCGTATTTGTATCCAATTTGTATCGTATTTGTATCGTATTTGTATCGTATTTGCATCGTATTTGTATCGTATTTGTATCCAATTTGTATCGTATTTGTATCGTATTTGTATCCAATTTGTATCGTATTTGTATCGTATTTGTATCGTATTAGTATCCAATTTGTATCGTATTTGTATCGTATTTGTATCGTATTTGTATCGTATCTGTATCCAATTTGTATCGTAATTGTATCCAATTTGTATCGTATTTGTATCGTATCTGTATCCAATTTGTATCCAATTTGTATCGTATTTGTATCGTATTTGTATCCAATTTGTATCGTATTTGTATCGTATTTGTATCGTATTTGTATCGTATCTGTATCCAATTTGTATCGTAATTGTATCAAATTTGTATCGTATTTGTATCGTATTTGTATCGTATTTGTATCCAATTTGTATCGTATTTGTATCGTATTTGTATCCAATTTGTATCGTATTTGTATCGTATTTGTATCCAATTTGTATCGTATTTGTATCGTATTTGTATCCAATTTGTATCGTATTTGTATCGTATTTGTATCGTATCTGTATCCAATTTGTATCGTATTTGTATCGTATTTGTATCCAATTTGTATCGTATTTGTATCCAATTTGTATCGTATTTGTATCGTATTTGTATCCAATTTGTATCGTATTTGTATCCAATTTGTATCGTATTTGTATCCAATTTGTATCGTATTTGTATCCAATTTGTATCGTATTTGTATCCAATTTGTATCGTATTTGTATCCAATTTGTATCGTATTTGTATCCAATTTGTATCGTATTTGTATCCAATTTGTATCGTATTTGTATCCAATTTGTATCGTATGTGTATCCAATTTGTATCGTATTTGTATCCAATTTGTATCGTATTTGTATCGTATTTGTATCCAATTTGTATCGTATTTGTATCCAATTTGTATCGTATTTGTATCCAATTTGTATCGTATTTGTATCGTATTTGTATCCAATTTGTATCGTATTTGTATCCAATTTGTATCGTATTTGTATCAAATTTGTATTGTATTTGTATCGTATTTGTATCGTATTTGTATCGTATTTGTATCGTATTTGTATCGTATTTGTATCGTATTTGTATCGTATTTGTATCGTATTTGTATCGTATTTGTATCGTATTTGTATCCAATTTGTATCGTATTTGTATCCAATTTGTATCGTATTTGTATCCAATTTGTATCGTATTTGTATCCAATTTGTATTGTATTTGTATCGTATTTGTATCGTATTTGTATCGTATTTGTATCCAATTTGTATCGTATTTGTATCGTATTTGTATCCAATTTGTATCGTATTTGTATCGTATTTGTATCGTATTTGTATCGTATCTGTATCCAATTTGTATCGTATTTGTATCCAATTTGTATCGTATTTGTATCCAATTTGTATCGTATTTGTATCCAATTTGTATCGTATTTGTATCCAATTTGTATCGTATTTGTATCGTATTTGTATCCAATTTGTATCGTATTTGTATCCAATTTGTATCGTATTTGTATCGTATTTGTATCGTATTTGCATCGTATTTGTATCGTATTTGTATCGTATTTGTATCGTATTTGCATCGTATTTGTATCGTATTTGTATCGTATTTGTATCGTATTTGTATCGTATTTGTATCGTATTTGTATCGTATTTGTATCGTATTTGTATCGTATTTGTATCCAATTTGTATCGTATTTGTATCGTATTTGTATCGTATTTGTATCGTATTTGTATCGTATTTGTATCCAATTTGTATCGTATTTGTATCCAATTTGTATCGTATTTGTATCCAATTTGTATCGTATTTGTATCCAATTTGTATTGTATTTGTATCGTATTTGTATCGTATTTGTATCGTATTTGCATCGTATTTGTATCGTATTTGTATCGTATTTGTATCGTATTTGCATCGTATTTGTATCGTATTTGTATCGTATTTGTATCGTATTTGTATCGTATTTGTATCGTATTTGTATCGTATTTGTATCGTATTTGTATCCAATTTTTGTCGTATTTGTATCGTATTTGTATCGTATTTGTATCCAATTTGTATCGTATTTGTATCCAATTTGTATCGTATTTGTATCCAATTTGTATCGTATTTGTATCCAATTTGTATTGTATTTGTATCGTATTTGTATCCAATTTGTATCGTATTTGTATCCAATTTGTATCGTATTTGTATCCAATTTGTATCGTATTTGTATCCAATTTGTATTGTATTTGTATCGTATTTGTATCGTATTTGTATCGTATTTGTATCGTATTTGTATCCAATTTGTATCGTATTTGTATCGTATTTGTATCCAATTTGTATCGTATATGTATCCAATTTGTATCGTATTTGTATCGTATTTGTATCCAATTTGTATCGTATTTGTATCCAATTTGTATCGTATTTGTATCGTATTTGTATCGTATTTGTATCGTATTTGTATCGTATTTGTATCGTATTTGTATCGTATTTGTATCGTATTTGTATCGTATTTGTATCGTATTTGTATCGTATCTGTATCCAATTTGTATCGTAATTGTATCAAATTTGTATCGTATTTGTATCGTATTTGTATCGTATTTGTATCCAATTTGTATCGTATTTGTATCGTATTTGTATCCAATTTGTATCGTATTTGTATCGTATTTGTATCCAATTTGTATCGTATTTGTATCGTATTTGTATCCAATTTGTATCGTATTTGTATCGTATTTGTATCGTATCTGTATCCAATTTGTATCGTATTTGTATCGTATTTGTATCCAATTTGTATCGTATTTGTATCCAATTTGTATCGTATTTGTATCGTATTTGTATCCAATTTGTATCGTATTTGTATCCAATTTGTATCGTATTTGTATCCAATTTGTATCGTATTTGTATCCAATTTGTATCGTATTTGTATCCAATTTGTATCGTATTTGTATCCAATTTGTATCGTATTTGTATCCAATTTGTATCGTATTTGTATCTAATTTGTATCGTATTTGTATCCAATTTGTATCGTATGTGTATCCAATTTGTATCGTATTTGTATCCAATTTGTATCGTATTTGTATCGTATTTGTATCCAATTTGTATCGTATTTGTATCCAATTTGTATCGTATTTGTATCCAATTTGTATCGTATTTGTATCGTATTTGTATCCAATTTGTATCGTATTTGTATCCAATTTGTATCGTATTTGTATCAAATTTGTATTGTATTTGTATCGTATTTGTATCGTATTTGTATCGTATTTGTATCGTATTTGTATCGTATTTGTATCGTATTTGTATCGTATTTGTATCGTATTTGTATCGTATTTGTATCCAATTTGTATCGTATTTGTATCCAATTTGTATCGTATTTGTATCCAATTTGTATCGTATTTGTATCCAATTTGTATTGTATTTGTATCGTATTTGTATCGTATTTGTATCGTATTTGTATCCAATTTGTATCGTATTTGTATCGTATTTGTATCCAATTTGTATCGTATTTGTATCGTATTTGTATCGTATTTGTATCGTATCTGTATCCAATTTGTATCGTATTTGTATCCAATTTGTATCGTATTTGTATCCAATTTGTATCGTATTTGTATCCAATTTGTATCGTATTTGTATCCAATTTGTATCGTATTTGTATCGTATTTGTATCCAATTTGTATCGTATTTGTATCCAATTTGTATCGTATTTGTATCGTATTTGTATCGTATTTGCATCGTATTTGTATCGTATTTGTATCGTATTTGTATCGTATTTGCATCGTATTTGTATCGTATTTGTATCGTATTTGTATCGTATTTGTATCGTATTTGTATCGTATTTGTATCGTATTTGTATCGTATTTGTATCGTATTTGTATCCAATTTGTATCGTATTTGTATCGTATTTGTATCGTATTTGTATCGTATTTGTATCGTATTTGTATCCAATTTGTATCGTATTTGTATCCAATTTGTATCGTATTTGTATCCAATTTGTATCGTATTTGTATCCAATTTGTATTGTATTTGTATCGTATTTGTATCGTATTTGTATCGTATTTGCATCGTATTTGTATCGTATTTGTATCGTATTTGTATCGTATTTGCATCGTATTTGTATCGTATTTGTATCGTATTTGTATCGTATTTGTATCGTATTTGTATCGTATTTGTATCGTATTTGTATCGTATTTGTATCCAATTTTTGTCGTATTTGTATCGTATTTGTATCGTATTTGTATCCAATTTGTATCGTATTTGTATCCAATTTGTATCGTATTTGTATCCAATTTGTATCGTATTTGTATCCAATTTGTATTGTATTTGTATCGTATTTGTATCCAATTTGTATCGTATTTGTATCCAATTTGTATCGTATTTGTATCCAATTTGTATCGTATTTGTATCCAATTTGTATTGTATTTGTATCGTATTTGTATCGTATTTGTATCGTATTTGTATCGTATTTGTATCCAATTTGTATCGTATTTGTATCGTATTTGTATCCAATTTGTATCGTATTTGTATCGTATTTGTATCGTATCTGTATCCAATTTGTATCGTATTTGTATCCAATTTGTATCGTATTTGTATCCAATTTGTATCGTATTTGTATCCAATTTGTATCGTATTTGTATCCAATTTGTATCGTATTTGTATCGTATTTGTATCAGATTTGTATCGTATTTGTATCCAATTTGTATCGTATTTGTATCGTATTTTTATCGTATTTGCATCGTATTTGTATCGTATTTGTATCGTATTTGTATCGTATTTGCATCGTATTTGTATCGTATTTGTATCGTATTTGTATCGTATTTGTATCGTATTTGTATCGTATTTGTATCGTATTTGTATCGTATTTGTATCGTATTTGTATCGTATTTGTATCCAATTTGTATCGTATTTGTATCGTATTTGTATCGTATTTGTATCCAATTTGTATCGTATTTGTATCCAATTTGTATCGTATTTGTATCCAATTTGTATCGTATTTGTATCCAATTTGTATCGTATTTGTATCGTATTTGTATCCAATTTGTATCGTATTTGTATCGTATTTGTATCCAATTTGTATCGTATTTGTATCGTATTTGTATCGTATTTGTATCGTGTCTGTATCCAATTTGTATCGTATTTGTATCCAATTTGTATCGTATTTGTATCGTATTTGTATCCAATTTGTATCGTATTTGTATCCAATTTGTATCGTATTTGTATCCAATTTGTATCGTATTTGTATCCAATTTGTATCGTATTTGTATCCAATTTGTATCGTATTTGTATCCAATTTGTATCGTATTTGTATCGTATTTGTATCGTATTTGTATCGTATTTGTATCGTATTTGTATCGTATTTGTATCCAATTTTCACTTCGATATCCTCTGTGATGAATTCTTCCACTTCGATACCCTCTTTGACAGCTTCTTCCACTTCGATATCCTCTTTGATTGCTTCTTCCACTTCGATATCGTCTTTGACTGTTTCTTCCACTTCGATATCGTTTTTGATTGCTTTTTCACTTCGTCATCCTCTTAGAACGCTTCTACCACCTCGGTATCCTCTTTGATTGCTTACTCAACTTTAATTTCCTCTTTGATTGTTTCTGCTACTTCGATATCCTATTTGATTGCTTCTTTCACTTCAATATCCTTTTTGATTGCTTCTTCCACTTCGATATCGTTTTTGACTGTTTCTTCCACTTCGATATCGTCTTTGATTGCTTTTTTTACTTCGTCATCCTCTTAGAATGCTCTTACCACCTCGGTATCCTCTTTGATTGCTTACTCAACTTTAGTTTCCTCATTGATTGTTTCTGCTGCTTCGATATCCTATTTGATTGCTTCTTTCACTTCAATATCCTCTTTAATTGCTGCTTCCACTTGGAAATCCTCTTTGATTTGATTGCTTCTTCCATTTCGATATCGTCTTTGACTGCTTCTTACACATGGATATCCTGTTTGATGGCTTTTAACAGCTCGATATCCTCTTTAATTACTTCTTCGACTAAAAGAAAAACACGCGAGCTGCGAGCAGCTTGCGCACAACGCAACCTCTAGTTATATTATATAAAGCTCGATTACCACTCACTGACTGACTGACTGACTCATTGACATGTTTGTTCTCCCAGATGCCCCCTCGTAGGGTGAAAATGTTTGGTAGGATCATATAGAGGGAGTTCCGATGAGTTGGGAATAAATCCTAAAGTACCCCTTTTGTCCCCCATTCGCTCCCATCCACCTCGTATCTCGGAAAGTATAGGTCTTACAGCGTTGGTGCAAAAACTAATGTTGCAGAGGACATTTTTTTATATCCTATTCTATGAAAAAAAAATTGTCTTTCATACAAAAAAAAAATTGTCCCATACAAAATATTTCTGTATGAATACCGTAAACCGTATATTTCGTTTGCCGTAATTTTCATACTGTTTTTGTAGGGAGCCCACGGCTTGTGTGTACTATAAAATTACTGTAAATTTGCTTGATTCTATATGATGGTGGTGGAGGGACATGAGATAACTTTCATAGTTTTTGCAAAGGTCATCATCATCATTTTGAAACATCCAATTTTTTTTTTTTTTTTAGTATGCAACGTTCATCATGTTTATTTTGGAACATCCACATTTTTTTAATTATGCCTCATCCACAATGATCACTTTGGAACGTCAATTATTATTTTTTTATTATGCATCATCCACTGTGATCATTTTGGAACATCATTTTTTTTTAATTATGCCTCATCCACATGATCATTCTGGAACGTCAATTTTTTTTTATTATGCAACATCCACTGTGATCATTTTGGAAAATCAATTTTTTTTTGTAACACAAATTTTTGGTGGAATCGTTATTTTACGGTCATCATCGCCCTCGCCATCATTTTGAATTCTTTTCTCACTTCCTTTTCGTTTTCGAATGTTTCTTCCACATTTATATCTTCTTTAATTGTTTCTATAACTTCGAAATCCTCTTTAATGGCATTTTTACTTCAATATACTTTTGAATTGTTTTTTCTATTTTTCTATTTTCTTCAATTACTTCTCTTACTTCAATATCGACTCTACAAAATTATGGGTTTTAATACAAATCTTAAATCGCTCGTATCTTCTAAACGGGAAGAGTTACCCCCAGCAAACTTTTACAAAATATTGGTACTAATTTTTGGTGGAATAGTTTTTTTAATACCATCATTGCCCTTGAGATCCTTTTTGAATGCTTCTCTTACTTCGTCTTCCGCTTTTTTTTGTATCGTATTTGCATCGTATTTGTATCGTATTTGTATCGTATTTGTATCGTATTTGTATCGTATTTGTATCGTATTTGTATCGTATTTGTATCGTATTTGTATCGTATTTGTATCCAGTTTGTATCGTATTTGTATCCAATTTGTATCGTATTTGTATCGTATTTGTATCGTATTTGTATCGTATTTGTATCCAATTTGTATCGTATTTGTATCCAATTTGTATCGTATTTGTATCCAATTTGTATCGTATTTGTATCCAATTTGTATCGTATTTGTATCGTATTTGTATCGTATTTGTATCCAATTTGTATCGTATTTGTACCAAATTTGTATCGTATTTGTATCGTATTTGTATCGTATTTGTATCGTATTTTTATCGTATTTGCATCGTATTTGTATCGTATTTGTATCGTATTTGTATCGTATTTGTATCCAATTTGTATCGTATTTGTATCGTATTTGTATCCAAATTGTATCGTATTTGTATCCAATTTGTATCGTGTTTGTATCGTATTTGTATCGTATTTGTATCGTACTTGTATCGTATTTGTATCGTATTTGTATCGTATTTGTATCGTATTTGTATCGTATTTGTATCGTATTTGTATCCAATTTGTATCGTATTTGTATCGTATTTGTATCCAAATTGTATCGTATTTGTATCCAATTTGTATCGTGTTTGTATCGTATTTGTATCGTATTTGTATCGTATTTGTATCGTATTTGTATCGTATTTGTATCGTATTTGTATCCAATTTGTATCGTATTTGTATCGTATTTGTATCGTATTTGTATCCAATTTGTATCGTATTTGTACCAAATTTGTATCGTATTTGTATCGTATTTGTATCGTATTTGTATCGTATTTTTATCGTATTTGCATCGTATTTGTATCGTATTTGTATCGTATTTGTATCGTATTTGTATCGTATTTGTATCCAATTTGTATCGTATTTGTATCGTATTTGTATCGTATTTGTATCCAATTTGTATTGTATTTGTACCAAATTTGTATCGTATTTGTATCGTATTTGTATCGTATTTTTATCGTATTTGCATCGTATTTGTATCGTATTTGTATCGTATTTGTATCCAATTTGTATCGTATTTGTATCGTATTTGTATCCAAATTGTATCGTATTTGTATCCAATTTGTATCGTGTTTGTATCGTATTTGTATCGTATTTGTATCGTATTTGTATCGTATTTGTATCGTATTTGTATCGTATTTGTATCGTATTTGTATCCAATTTGTATCGTATTTGTATCGTATTTGTATCGTATTTGTATCGTATTTGTATCGTATTTGTATCGTATTTGTATCGTATTTGTATCGTATTTGTATCCAATTTGTATCGTATTTGTATCCAATTTGTATCCAATTTGTATCGTATTTGTATCCAATTTGTATCGTATTTGTATCCAATTTGTATCGTATTTGTATCCAATTTGTATCGTATTTGTATCCAATTTGTATCGTATTTGTATCCAATTTGTATCGTATTTGTATCGTATTTGTATCCAAATTGTATCGTATTTGTATCCAATTTGTATCGTATTTGTATCGTATTTGTATCGTATTTGTATCGTATTTGTATCCAATTTGTATCGTATTTGTATCGTATTTGTATCGTATTTGTATCGTATTTGTATCCAATTTGTATCGTATTTGTATCCAATTTGTATCGTATTTGTATCGTATTTGTATCCAATTTGTATCGTATTTGTATCCAATTTGTATCGTATTTGTATCGTATTTGTATCGTATTTGAATCGTATTTGTATCGTATTTGTATCGTATTTGTATCGTATTTGTATCGTATTTGTATCGTATTTGTATCCAATTTGTATCGTATTTGTATCGTATTTGTATCCAATTTGTATCGTATTTGTATCGTATTTGTATCCAATTTGTATCGTATTTGTATCGTATTTGTATCCAATTTGTATCGTATTTGTATCGTATTTGTATCGTATCTGTATCCAATTTGTATCGTATTTGTATCGTATTTGTATCCAATTTGTATCGTATTTGTATCCAATTTGTATCGTATTTGTATCGTATTTGTATCCAATTTGTATCGTATTTGTATCCAATTTGTATCGTATTTGTATCCAATTTGTATCGTATTTGTATCCAATTTGTATCGTATTTGTATCCAATTTGTATCGTATTTGTATCCAATTTGTATCCAATTTGTATCGTATTTGTATCCAATTTGTATCGTATTTGTATCCAATTTGTATCGTATTTGTATCCAATTTGTATCGTATGTGTATCCAATTTGTATCGTATTTGTATCCAATTTGTATCGTATTTGTATCGTATTTGTATCCAATTTGTATCGTATTTGTATCCAATTTGTATCGTATTTGTATCCAATTTGTATCGTATTTGTATCGTATTTGTATCCAATTTGTATCGTATTTGTATCCAATTTGTATCGTATTTGTATCCAATTTGTATCGTATTTGTATCCAATTTGTATCGTATTTGTATCCAATTTGTATCGTATTCGTATCCAATTTGTATCGTATTTGTATCCAATTTGTATCGTATTTGTATCGTATTTGTATCCAATTTGTATCGTATTTGTATCCAATTTGTATCGTATTTGTATCCAATTTGTATCGTATTTGTATCCAATTTGTATCGTATTTGTATCGTATTTGTATCGTATTTGTATCCAATTTGTATCGTATTTGTATCGTATTTGTATCCAATTTGTATCGTATTTGTATCGTATTTGTATCGTATTTGTATCGTATTTGTATCGTATCTGTATCCAATTTGTATCGTAATTGTATCCAATTTGTATCGTATTTGTATCGTATTTGTATCCAATTTGTATCGTATTTGTATCGTATTTGTATCCAATTTGTATCGTATTTGTATCGTATTTGTATCCAATTTGTATCGTATTTGTATCGTATTTGTATCCAATTTGTATCGTATTTGTATCGTATTTGTATCCAATTTGTATCGTATTTGTATCGTATTTGTATCGTATCTGTATCCAATTTGTATCGTATTTGTATCCAATTTGTATCGTATTTGTATCGTATTTGTATCGTATTTGTATCCAATTTGTATCGTATTTGTATCGTATTTGTATCCAATTTGTATCGTATTTGTATCGTATTTGTATCCAATTTGTCTCGTATTTGTATCGTATTTGTGTCGTATCTGTATCCAATTTGTATCGTATTTGTATCCAATTTGTATCGTATTTGTATCGTATTTGTATCGTATTTGTATCGTATTTGTATCCAATTTGTATCGTATTTGTATCGTATTTGTATCCAATTTGTATCGTATTTGTATCCAATTTGTATCGTATTTGTATCCAATTTGTATCGTATTTGTATCCAATTTGTATCGTATTTGTATCCAATTTGTATCGTACTTGTATCCAATTTGTATCGTATTTGTATCCAATTTGTATCGTATTTGTATCCAATTTGTATCGTATTTGTATCGTATTTGTATCCAATTTGTATCGTATTTGTATCCAATTTGTATCGTATTTGTATCCAATTTGTATCGTATTTGTATCCAATTTGTATCGTATTTGTATCGTATTTGTATCCAATTTGTATCGTATTTGTATCCAATTTGTATCGTATTTGTATCGTATTTGTATCCAATTTGTATCGTATTTGTATCCAATTTGTATCGTATTTGTATCCAATTTGTATCGTATTTGTATCCAATTTGTATCGTATTTGTATCGTATTTGTATCCAATTTGTATCGTATTTGTATCCAATTTGTATCGTATTTGTATCGTATTTGTATCGTATTTGTATCGTATTTGTATCCAATTTGTATCGTATTTGTATCCAATTTGTATCGTATTTGTATCGTATTTGTATCGTATTTGTATCGTATTTGCATCGTATTTGTATCGTATTTGTATCGTATTTGTATCGTATTTGTATCGTATTTGTATCGTATTTGTATCGTATTTGTATCGTATTTGTATCGTATTTGTATCGTATTTGTATCCAATTTGTATCGTATTTGTATCGTATTTGTATCGTATTTGTATCGTATTTGTATCGTATTTGTATCCAATTTGTATCGTATTTGTATCGTATTTGCATCGTATTTGTATCGTATTTGTATCGTATTTGCATCGTATTTGTATCCAATTTGTATCGTATTTGTATCCAATTTGTATCGTATTTGTATCCAATTTGTATCGTATTTGTATCCAATTTGTAACGTATTTGTATCCAATTTGTATCGTATTTGTATCCAATTTGTATCGTATTTGTATCCAATTTGTATCGTATTTGTATCCAATTTGTATCGTATTTGTATCGTATTTGTATCGTATTTGTATCGTATTTGTATCCAATTTGTATCGTATTTCTATCCAATTTGTATCGTATTTGTATCCAATTTGTATCGTATTTGTATCCAATTTGTATCGTATTTGTATCGTATTTGTATCCAATTTGTATCGTATTTGTATCCAATTTGTATCGTATTTGTATCGTATTTGTATCGTATTTGTATCGTATTTGTATCGTATTTGTATCGTATTTGTATCCAATTTGTATCGTATTTGTATCCAATTTGTATCGTATTTGTATCCAATTTGTATCGTATTTGTATCCAATTTGTATCGTATTTGTATCCAATTTGTATCGTATTTGTATCGTATTTGTATCCAATTTGTATCGTATTTGTATCCAATTTGTATCGTATTTGTATCCAATTTGTATCGTATTTGTATCCAATTTGTATCGTATTTGTATCGTATTTGAATCCAATTTGTATCGTATTTGTATCCAATTTGTATCGTATTTGTATCGTATTTGTATCGTATTTGTATCGTATTTGTATCGTATTTGTATCCAATTTGTATCGTATTTGTATCGTATTTGTATCGTATTTGTATCGTATTTGTATCGTATTTGTATCGTATTTGTATCGTATTTGTATCGTATTTGTATCGTATTTGTATCGTATTTGTATCGTATTTGTATCCAATTTGTATCGTATTTGTATCCAATTTATATCGTATTTGTATCCAATTTGTATCGTATTTGTATCGTATTTGTATCGTATTTGCATCGTATTTGTATCGTATTTGTATCCAATTTGTATCGTATTTGTATCGTATTTGTATCCAATTTGTATCGTATTTGTATCGTATTTGTATCGTATTAGTATCCAATTTGTATCGTATTTGTATCGTATTTGTATCGTATTTGTATCGTATCTGTATCCAATTTGTATCGTAATTGTATCCAATTTGTATCGTATTTGTATCGTATCTGTATCCAATTTGTATCCAATTTGTATCGTATTTGTATCGTATTTGTATCCAATTTGTATCGTATTTGTATCGTATTTGTATCGTATTTGTATCGTATCTGTATCCAATTTGTATCGTAATTGTATCAAATTTGTATCGTATTTGTATCGTATTTGTATCGTATTTGTATCCAATTTGTATCGTATTTGTATCGTATTTGTATCCAATTTGTATCGTATTTGTATCGTATTTGTATCCAATTTGTATCGTATTTGTATCGTATTTGTATCCAATTTGTATCGTATTTGTATCGTATTTGTATCGTATCTGTATCCAATTTGTATCGTATTTGTATCGTATTTGTATCCAATTTGTATCGTATTTGTATCCAATTTGTATCGTATTTGTATCGTATTTGTATCCAATTTGTATCGTATTTGTATCCAATTTGTATCGTATTTGTATCCAATTTGTATCGTATTTGTATCCAATTTGTATCGTATTTGTATCCAATTTGTATCGTATTTGTATCCAATTTGTATCGTATTTGTATCCAATTTGTATCGTATTTGTATCCAATTTGTATCGTATTTGTATCCAATTTGTATCGTATGTGTATCCAATTTGTATCGTATTTGTATCCAATTTGTATCGTATTTGTATCGTATTTGTATCCAATTTGTATCGTATTTGTATCCAATTTGTATCGTATTTGTATCCAATTTGTATCGTATTTGTATCGTATTTGTATCCAATTTGTATCGTATTTGTATCCAATTTGTATCGTATTTGTATCAAATTTGTATTGTATTTGTATCGTATTTGTATCGTATTTGTATCGTATTTGTATCGTATTTGTATCGTATTTGTATCGTATTTGTATCGTATTTGTATCGTATTTGTATCGTATTTGTATCCAATTTTGTATCGTATTTGTATCCAATTTGTATCGTATTTGTATCCAATTTGTATCGTATTTGTATCCAATTTGTATTGTATTTGTATCGTATTTGTATCGTATTTGTATCGTATTTGTATCCAATTTGTATCGTATTTGTATCGTATTTGTATCCAATTTGTATCGTATTTGTATCGTATTTGTATCGTATTTGTATCGTATCTGTATCCAATTTGTATCGTATTTGTATCCAATTTGTATCGTATTTGTATCCAATTTGTATCGTATTTGTATCCAATTTGTATCGTATTTGTATCGTATTTGTATCGTATTTGCATCGTATTTGTATCGTATTTGTATCGTATTTGTATCGTATTTGCATCGTATTTGTATCGTATTTGTATCGTATTTGTATCGTATTTGTATCGTATTTGTATCGTATTTGTATCGTATTTGTATCGTATTTGTATCGTATTTGTATCCAATTTGTATCGTATTTGTATCGTATTTGTATCGTATTTGTATCGTATTTGTATCGTATTTGTATCGTATTTGTATCCAATTTGTATCGTATTTGTATCGTATTTGTATCGTATTTGTATCGTATTTGTATCGTATTTGTATCCAATTTGTATCGTATTTGTATCCAATTTGTATCGTATTTGTATCCAATTTGTATCGTATTTGTATCCAATTTGTATTGTATTTGTATCGTATTTGTATCGTATTTGTATCGTATTTGTATCGTATTTGTATCGTATTTGTATCGTATTTGTATCCAATTTGTATCGTATTTGTATCCAATTTGTATCGTATTTGTATCCAATTTGTATCGTATTTGTATCCAATTTGTATTGTATTTGTATCGTATTTGTATCGTATTTGTATCGTATTTGTATCGTATTTGTATCGTATTTGTATCGTATTTGTATCGTATTTGTATCCAATTTGTATCGTATTTGTATCGTATTTGTATCCAATTTGTATCGTATTTGTATCGTATTTGTATCCAATTTGTATCGTATTTGTATCCAATTTGTATCGTATTTGTATCGTATTTGTATCCAATTTGTATCGTATTTGTATCCAATTTGTATCGTATTTTGTATCCAATTTGTATCGTATTTGTATCCAATTTGTATCGTATTTGTATCGTATTTGTATCCAATTTGTATCGTATTTGTATCCAATTGTATCGTATTTGTATCGTATTTGTATCCAATTTGTATCGTATTTGTATCCAATTTGTATCGTATTTGTATCCAATTTGTATCGTATTTGTATCCAATTTGTATCGTATTTGTATCCAATTTGTATCGTATTTGTATCGTATTTGTATCGTATTTGTATCGTATTTGTATCGTATTTGTATCGTATTTGTATCGTATTTGTATCGTATTTGTATCGTATTTGTATCGTATTTGTATCCAATTTGTATCGTATTTGTATCCAATTTGTATCGTATTTGTATCCAATTTGTATCGTATTTGTATCGTATTTGTATCCAATTTGTATCGTATTTGTATCCAATTTGTATCGTATTTGTACCGTATTTGTATCGTATTTGTATCGTATTTGTATCGTATTTGTATCGTATTTGTATCGTATTTGTATCGTATTTGTATCGTATTTGTATCCAATTTGTATCGTATTTGTATCCAATTTGTATCGTATTTGTATCGTATTTGTATCGTATTTGTATCGTATTTGTATCGTATTTGTATCCAATTTGTATCGTATTTGTATCGTATTTGTATCGTGTTTGTATCGTATTTGTATCGTATTTGTATCGTATTTGTATCCAATTTGTATCGTATTTGTATCGTATTTGCATCGTATTTGTATCGTATTTGTATCGTATTTGCATCGTATTTGTATCGTATTTGTATCGTATTTGTATCGTATTTGTATCGTATTTGTATCGTATTTGTATCGTATTTGTATCGTATTTGTATCGTATTTGTATCCAATTTGTATCGTATTTGTATCGTATTTGTATCCAATTTGTATCGTATTTGTATCCAATTTGTATCGTATTTGTATCCAATTTGTATCGTATTTGTATCCAATTTGTATTGTATTTGTATCGTATTTGTATCGTATTTGTATCGTATTTGTATCGTATTTGTATCCAATTTGTATCGTATTTGTATCGTATTTGTATCCAATTTGTATCGTATTTGTATCGTATTTGTATCGTATTTGTATCGTATCTGTATCCAATTTGTATCGTATTTGTATCCAATTGTATCGTATTTGTATCCAATTTGTATCGTATTTGTATCCAATTTGTATCGTATTTGTATCCAATTTGTATCGTATTTGTATCCAATTTGTATCGTATTTGTATCGTATTTGTATCGTATTTGCATCGTATTTGTATCGTATTTGTATCGTATTTGTATCGTATTTGCATCGTATTTGTATCGTATTTGTATCGTATTTGTATCGTATTTGTATCGTATTTGTATCGTATTTGTATCGTATTTGTATCGTATTTGTATCGTATTTGTATCGTATTTGTATCGTATTTGTATCGTATTTGTATCGTATTTGTATCGTATTTGTATCCAATTTGTATCGTATTTGTATCGTATTTGTATCGTATTTGTATCCAATTTGTATCGTATTTGTATCCAATTTGTATCGTATTTGTATCCAATTTGTATCGTATTTGTATCCAATTTGTATTGTTTTTGTATCGTATTTGTATCCAATTTGTATCGTATTTGTATCGTATTTGTATCGTATTTGTATCGTATTTGTATCCAATTTGTATCGTATTTGTATCCAATTTGTATCGTATTTGTATCCAATTTGTATCGTATTTGTATCGTATTTGTATCCAATTTGTATCGTATTTGTATCGTATTTGTATCGTATCTGTATCCAATTTGTATCGTATTTGTATCCAATTTGTATCGTATTTGTATCCAATTTGTATCGTATTTGTATCCAATTTGTATCGTATTTGTATCCAATTTGTATCGTATTTGTATCGTATTTGTATCCAATTTGTATCGATTTTGTATCCAATTTGTATCGTATTTGTATCGTATTTGTATCGTATTTGCATCGTATTTGTATCGTATTTGTATCGTATTTG
Organism: Philereme transversata; assembly: GCA_963924445.1. Classification (NCBI taxonomy): domain Eukaryota; kingdom Metazoa; phylum Arthropoda; class Insecta; order Lepidoptera; family Geometridae; genus Philereme; species Philereme transversata. The sequence continues at coordinate 28,691 of CAWUPV010000027.1, forward strand.
TATCGTATTTGCATCGTATTTGTATCGTATTTTGTATCGTATTTGTATCGTATTTGTATCGTATTTGTATCGTATTTGTATCGTATTTGTATCGTATTTGTATCGTATTTGTATCCAATTTGTATCGTATTTGTATCGTATTTGTATCGTATTTGTATCCAATTTGTATCGTATTTGTATCCAATTTGTATCGTATTTGTATCGTATTTGTATCCAATTTGTATCGATTTTGTATCCAATTTGTATCGTATTTGTATCGTATTTGTATCGTATTTGCATCGTATTTGTATCGTATTTGTATCGTATTTGCATCGTATTTGTATCGTATTTGTATCGTATTTGTATCGTATTTGTATCGTATTTGTATCGTATTTGTATCGTATTTGTATCGTATTTCTATCGTATTTGTATCGTATTTCTATCGTATTTGTATCGTATTTGTATCGTATTTGTATCGTATTTGTATCGTATTTGTATCGTATTTGTATCGTATTTGTATCGTATTTGTATCGTATTTGTATCCAATTTGTATCGTATTTGTATCCAATTTGTATCGTATTTGTATCCAATTTGTATCGTATTTGTATCGTATTTGTATCGTATTTGTATCGTATTTGTATCGTATTTGTATCGTATTTGTATCGTATTTGTATCGTATTTGTATCGTATTTGTATCGTATTTGTATCGTATTTGTATCGTATTTGTATCGTATTTGTATCGTATTTGTATCCAATTTGTATCGTATTTGTATCCAATTTGTATCGTATTTGTATCCAATTTGTATCGTATTTGTATCCAATTTGTATCGTATTTGTATCCAATTTGTATCGTATTTGTATCGTATTTGTATCCAATTTGTATCGTTTTTGTATCGTATTTGTATCCAATTTGTATCGTATTTGTATCCAATTTGTATCGTATTTGTATCCAATTTGTATCGTATTTGTATCGTATTTGTATCGTATTTGTATCGTATTTGTATCGTATTTGTATCGTATTTGTATCGTATTTGTATCGTATTTGTATCCAATTTGTATCGTATTTGTATCGTATTTGTATCGTATTTGTATCCAATTTGTATCGTATTTGTATCCAATTTGTATCGTATTTGTATCCAATTTGTATCGTATTTGTATCCAATTTGTATTGTATTTGTATCGTATTTGTATCCAATTTGTATCGTATTTGTATCCAATTTGTATCGTATTTGTATCCAATTTGTATCGTATTTGTATCCAATTTGTATTGTATTTGTATCGTATTTGTATCGTATTTGTATCGTATTTGTATCGTATTTGTATCCAATTTGTATCGTATTTGTATCGTATTTGTATCCAATTTGTATCGTATTTGTATCCAATTTGTATCGTATTTGTATCGTATTTGTATCCAATTTGTATCGTATTTGTATCCAATTTGTATCGTATTTGTATCGTATTTGTATCGTATTTGCATCGTATTTGTATCGTATTTGTATCGTATTTGTATCGTATTTGCATCGTATTTGTATCGTATTTGTATCGTATTTGTATCGTATTTGTATCGTATTTGTATCGTATTTGTATCGTATTTGTATCGTATTTGTATCGTATTTGTATCCAATTTGTATCGTATTTGTATCCAATTTGTATCGTATTTGTATCCAATTTGTATCGTATTTGTATCGTATTTGTATCCAATTTGTATCGTATTTGCATCCAATTTGTATCGTATTTGTATCGTATTTGTATCGTATTTGCATCGTATTTGTATCGTATTTGTATCGTATTTGTATCGTATTTGCATCGTGTTTGTATCGTATTTGTATCGTATTTGTATCGTATTTGTATCGTATTTGTATCGTATTTGTATCGTATTTGTATCCAATTTGTATCGTATTTGTATCGTATTTGTATCGTATTTGTATCGTATTTGTATCGTATTTGTATCGTATTTGTATCCAATTTGTATCGTATTTGTATCGTATTTGCATCGTATTTGCATCGTATTTGTATCGTATTTGCATCGTATTTGTATCGTATTTGTATCGTATTTGTATCGTATTTGTATCGTATTTGTATCGTATTTGTATCGTATTTGTATCGTATTTGTATCGTATTTGTATCCAATTTGTATCGTATTTGTATCGTATTTGTATCCAATTTGTATTGTATTTGTATCGTATTTGTATCGTATTTGTATCGTATTTGTATCGTATTTGTATCCAATTTGTATCGTATTTGTATCGTATTTGTATCCAATTTGTATCGTATTTGTATCGTATTTGTATCGTATTTGTATCGTATCTGTATCCAATTTGTATCGTATTTGTATCCAATTTGTATCGTATTTGTATCCAATTTGTATCGTATTTGTATCCAATTTGTATCGTATTTGTATCCAATTTGTATCGTATTTGTATCGTATTTGTATCCAATTTGTATCGTATTTGTATCCAATTTGTATCGTATTTGTATCGTATTTGTATCGTATTTGCATCGTATTTGTATCGTATTTGTATCGTATTTGTATCGTATTTGCATCGTGTTTGTATCGTATTTGTATCGTATTTGTATCGTATTTGTATCGTATTTGTATCGTATTTGTATCGTATTTGTATCGTATTTGTATCGTATTTGTATCCAATTTGTATCGTATTTGTATCGTATTTGTATCGTATTTGTATCCAATTTGTATCGTATTTGTATCCAATTTGTATCGTATTTGTATCCAATTTGTATCGTATTTGTATCCAATTTGTATTGTATTTGTATCGTATTTGTATCCAATTTGTATCGTATTTGTATCCAATTTGTATCGTATTTGTATCCAATTTGTATCGTATTTGTATCCAATTTGTATTGTATTTGTATCGTATTTGTATCGTATTTGTATCCAATTTGTATCGTATTTGTATCGTATTTGTATCCAATTTGTATCGTATTTGTATCGTATTTGTATCGTATTTGTATCGTATCTGTATCCAATTTGTATCGTATTTGTATCCAATTTGTATCGTATTTGTATCCAATTTGTATCGTATTTGTATCCAATTTGTATCGTATTTGTATCCAATTTGTATCGTATTTGTATCGTATTTGTATCCAATTTGTATTGTATTTGTATCGTATTTGTATCGTATTTGTATCGTATTTGTATCGTATTTGTATCCAATTTGTATCGTATTTGTATCGTATTTGTATCCAATTTGTATCGTATTTGTATCCAATTTGTATCGTATTTGTATCGTATTTGTATCCAATTTGTATCGTATTTGTATCCAATTTGTATCGTATTTGTATCGTATTTGTATCGTATTTGCATCGTATTTGTATCGTATTTGTATCGTATTTGTATCGTATTTGCATCGTATTTGTATCGTATTTGTATCGTATTTGTATCGTATTTGTATCGTATTTGTATCGTATTTGTATCGTATTTGTATCGTATTTGTATCGTATTTGTATCCAATTTGTATCGTATTTGTATCCAATTTGTATCGTATTTGTATCCAATTTGTATCGTATTTGTATCGTATTTGTATCCAATTTGTATCGTATTTGTATCCAATTTGTATCGTATTTGTATCGTATTTGTATCGTATTTGCATCGTATTTGTATCGTATTTGTATCGTATTTGTATCGTATTTGCATCGTGTTTGTATCGTATTTGTATCGTATTTGTATCGTATTTGTATCGTATTTGTATCGTATTTGTATCGTATTTGTATCCAATTTGTATCGTATTTGTATCGTATTTGTATCGTATTTGTATCGTATTTGTATCGTATTTGTATCGTATTTGTATCCAATTTGTATCGTATTTGTATCGTATTTGCATCGTATTTGTATCGTATTTGTATCGTATTTGCATCGTATTTGTATCGTATTTGTATCGTATTTGTATCGTATTTGTATCGTATTTGTATCGTATTTGTATCGTATTTGTATCGTATTTGTATCGTATTTGTATCCAATTTGTATCGTATTTGTATCGTATTTGTATCCAATTTGTATTGTATTTGTATCGTATTTGTATCGTATTTGTATCGTATTTGTATCGTATTTGTATCCAATTTGTATCGTATTTGTATCGTATTTGTATCCAATTTGTATCGTATTTGTATCGTATTTGTATCGTATTTGTATCGTATCTGTATCCAATTTGTATCGTATTTGTATCCAATTTGTATCGTATTTGTATCCAATTTGTATCGTATTTGTATCCAATTTGTATCGTATTTGTATCCAATTTGTATCGTATTTGTATCGTATTTGTATCCAATTTGTATCGTATTTGTATCCAATTTGTATCGTATTTGTATCGTATTTGTATCGTATTTGCATCGTATTTGTATCGTATTTGTATCGTATTTGTATCGTATTTGCATCGTGTTTGTATCGTATTTGTATCGTATTTGTATCGTATTTGTATCGTATTTGTATCGTATTTGTATCGTATTTGTATCGTATTTGTATCGTATTTGTATCCAATTTGTATCGTATTTGTATCGTATTTGTATCGTATTTGTATCCAATTTGTATCGTATTTGTATCCAATTTGTATCGTATTTGTATCCAATTTGTATCGTATTTGTATCCAATTTGTATTGTATTTGTATCGTATTTGTATCCAATTTGTATCGTATTTGTATCCAATTTGTATCGTATTTGTATCCAATTTGTATCGTATTTGTATCCAATTTGTATTGTATTTGTATCGTATTTGTATCGTATTTGTATCCAATTTGTATCGTATTTGTATCGTATTTGTATCCAATTTGTATCGTATTTGTATCGTATTTGTATCGTATTTGTATCGTATCTGTATCCAATTTGTATCGTATTTGTATCCAATTTGTATCGTATTTGTATCCAATTTGTATCGTATTTGTATCCAATTTGTATCGTATTTGTATCCAATTTGTATCGTATTTGTATCGTATTTGTATCCAATTTGTATCGATTTTGTATCCAATTTGTATCGTATTTGTATCGTATTTGTATCGTATTTGCATCGTATTTGTATCGTATTTGTATCGTATTTGTATCGTATTTGCATCGTATTTGTATCGTATTTGTATCGTATTTGTATCGTATTTGTATCGTATTTGTATCGTATTTGTATCGTATTTGTATCGTATTTGTATCCAATTTGTATCGTATTTGTATCGTATTTGTATCGTATTTGTATCCAATTTGTATCGTATTTGTATCCAATTTGTATCGTATTTGTATCCAATTTGTATCGTATTTGTATCCAATTTGTATTGTATTTGTATCGTATTTGTATCCAATTTGTATCGTATTTGTATCCAATTTGTATCGTATTTGTATCCAATTTGTATCGTATTTGTATCCAATTTGTATTGTATTTGTATCGTATTTGTATCGTATTTGTATCGTATTTGTATCGTATTTGTATCCAATTTGTATCGTATTTGTATCGTATTTGTATCCAATTTGTATCGTATTTGTATCCAATTTGTATCGTATTTGTATCGTATTTGTATCCAATTTGTATCGTATTTGTATCCAATTTGTATCGTATTTGTATCGTATTTGTATCGTATTTGCATCGTATTTGTATCGTATTTGTATCGTATTTGTATCGTATTTGCATCGTATTTGTATCGTATTTGTATCGTATTTGTATCGTATTTGTATCGTATTTGTATCGTATTTGTATCGTATTTGTATCGTATTTGTATCGTATTTGTATCCAATTTGTATCGTATTTGTATCGTATTTGTATCGTATTTGTATCCAATTTGTATCGTATTTGTATCCAATTTGTATCGTATTTGTATCCAATTTGTATCGTATTTGTATCGTATTTGTATCCAATTTGTATCGTATTTGTATCCAATTTGTATCGTATTTGTATCCAATTTGTATCGTATTTGTATCGTATTTGTATCCAATTTGTATCGTATTTGTATCCAATTTGTATCGTATTTGTATCCAATTTGTATCGTATTTGTATCCAATTTGTATCGTATTTGTATCCAATTTGTATCGTATTTGTATCCAATTTGTATCGTATTTGTATCGTATTTGTATCGTATTTGTATCGTATTTGTATCGTATTTGTATCGTATTTGTATCCAATTTGTATCGTATTTGTATCGTATTTGTATCGTATTTGTATCGTATTTCTATCGTATTTGTATCGTATTTGTATCGTATTTGTATCGTATTTGTATCGTATTTGTATCGTATTTGTATCGTATTTGTATCGTATTTGTATCGTATTTGTATCCAATTTGTATCGTATTTGTATCCAATTTGTATCGTATTTGTATCCAATTTGTATCGTATTTGTATCGTATTTGTATCCAATTTGTATCGTATTTGTATCCAATTTGTATCGTATTTGTATCGTATTTGTATCGTATTTGTATCGTATTTGTATCGTATTTGTATCGTATTTGTATCGTATTTGTATCGTATTTGTATCGTATTTGTATCGTATTTGTATCCAATTTGTATCGTATTTGTATCCAATTTGTATCGTATTTGTATCCAATTTGTATCGTATTTGTATCCAATTTGTATCGTATTTGTATCCAATTTGTATCGTATTTGTATCGTATTTGTATCCAATTTGTATCGTATTTGTATCGTATTTGTATCCAATTTGTATCGTATTTGTATCGTATTTGAATCCAATTTGTATCGTATTTGTATCCAATTTGTATCGTATTTGTATCGTATTTGTATCGTATTTGTATCGTATTTGTATCGTATTTGTATCGTATTTGTATCGTATTTGTATCCAATTTGTATCGTATTTGTATCGTATTTGTATCGTATTTGTATCGTATTTGTATCGTATTTGTATCGTATTTGTATCGTATTTGTATCCAATTTGTATCGTATTTGTATCCAATTTGTATCGTATTTGTATCGTATTTGTATCCAATTTGTATCGTATTTGTATCCAATTTGTATCGTATTTGTATCGTATTTGTATCCAATTTGTATCGTATTTGTATCCAATTTGTATCGTATTTGTATCCAATTTGTATCGTATTTGTATCGTATTTGTATCCAATTTGTATCGTATTTGTATCCAATTTGTATCGTATTTGTATCGTATTTGTATCCAATTTGTATCGTATTTGTATCCAATTTGTATCGTATTTGTATCCAATTTGTATCGTATTTGTATCCAATTTGTATCGTATTTGTATCGTATTTGTATCGTATTTGTATCGTATTTGTATCGTATTTGTATCGTATTTGTATCCAATTTGTATCGTATTTGTATCGTATTTGTATCGTATTTGTATCGTATTTCTATCGTATTTGTATCGTATTTGTATCGTATTTGTATCGTATTTGTATCGTATTTGTATCGTATTTGTATCGTATTTGTATCGTATTTGTATCGTATTTGTATCCAATTTGTATCGTATTTGTATCCAATTTGTATCGTATTTGTATCCAATTTGTATCGTATTTGTATCGTATTTGTATCGTATTTGTATCGTATTTGTATCGTATTTGTATCGTATTTGTATCGTATTTGTATCGTATTTGTATCGTATTTGTATCGTATTTGTATCGTATTTGTATCGTATTTGTATCGTATTTGTATCGTATTTGTATCGTATTTGTATCCAATTTGTATCGTATTTGTATCCAATTTGTATCGTATTTGTATCCAATTTGTATCGTATTTGTATCCAATTTGTATCGTATTTGTATCCAATTTGTATCGTATTTGTATCGTATTTGTATCCAATTTGTATCGTTTTTGTATCGTATTTGTATCCAATTTGTATCGTATTTGTATCCAATTTGTATCGTATTTGTATCCAATTTGTATCGTATTTGTATCGTATTTGTATCGTATTTGTATCGTATTTGTATCGTATTTGTATCGTATTTGTATCGTATTTGTATCGTATTTGTATCCAATTTGTATCGTATTTGTATCGTATTTGTATCGTATTTGTATCCAATTTGTATCGTATTTGTATCCAATTTGTATCGTATTTGTATCCAATTTGTATCGTATTTGTATCCAATTTGTATTGTATTTGTATCGTATTTGTATCCAATTTGTATCGTATTTGTATCCAATTTGTATCGTATTTGTATCCAATTTGTATCGTATTTGTATCCAATTTGTATTGTATTTGTATCGTATTTGTATCGTATTTGTATCGTATTTGTATCGTATTTGTATCCAATTTGTATCGTATTTGTATCGTATTTGTATCCAATTTGTATCGTATTTGTATCCAATTTGTATCGTATTTGTATCGTATTTGTATCCAATTTGTATCGTATTTGTATCCAATTTGTATCGTATTTGTATCGTATTTGTATCGTATTTGCATCGTATTTGTATCGTATTTGTATCATATTTGTATCGTATTTGCATCGTATTTGTATCGTATTTGTATCGTATTTGTATCGTATTTGTATCGTATTTGTATCGTATTTGTATCGTATTTGTATCGTATTTGTATCGTATTTGTATCGTATTTGTATCGTATTTGTATCCAATTTGTATCGTATTTGTATCCAATTTGTATCGTATTTGTATCCAATTTGTATCGTATTTGTATCGTATTTGTATCCAATTTGTATCGTATTTGTATCCAATTTGTATCGTATTTGTATCGTATTTGTATCGTATTTGCATCGTATTTGTATCGTATTTGTATCGTATTTGTATCGTATTTGCATCGTGTTTGTATCGTATTTGTATCGTATTTGTATCGTATTTGTATCGTATTTGTATCGTATTTGTATCGTATTTGTATCCAATTTGTATCGTATTTGTATCGTATTTGTATCGTATTTGTATCGTATTTGTATCGTATTTGTATCGTATTTGTATCGTATTTGTATCGTATTTGTATCGTATTTGTATCCAATTTGTATCGTATTTGTATCCAATTTGTATCGTATTTGTATCGTATTTGTATCCAATTTTTATCGTATTTGTATCCAATTTGTATCGTATTTGTATCGTATTTGTATCCAATTTGTATCGTATTTGTATCCAATTTGTATCGTATTTGTATCCAATTTGTATCGTATTTGTATCGTATTTGTATCCAATTTGTATCGTATTTGTATCCAATTTGTATCGTATTTGTATCGTATTTGTATCCAATTTGTATCGTATTTGTATCCAATTTGTATCGTATTTGTATCAAATTTGTATCGTATTTGTATCCAATTTGTATCGTATTTGTATCGTATTTGTATCGTATTTGTATCGTATTTGTATCGTATTTGTATCGTATTTGTATCCAATTTGTATCGTATTTGTATCGTATTTGTATCGTATTTGTATCGTATTTCTATCGTATTTGTATCGTATTTGTATCGTATTTGTATCGTATTTGTATCGTATTTGTATCGTATTTGTATCGTATTTGTATCGTATTTGTATCGTATTTGTATCCAATTTGTATCGTATTTGTATCCAATTTGTATCGTATTTGTATCCAATTTGTATCGTATTTGTATCGTATTTGTATCGTATTTGTATCGTATTTGTATCGTATTTGTATCGTATTTGTATCGTATTTGTATCGTATTTGTATCGTATTTGTATCGTATTTGTATCGTATTTGTATCGTATTTGTATCGTATTTGTATCCAATTTGTATCGTATTTGTATCCAATTTGTATCGTATTTGTATCCAATTTGTATCGTATTTGTATCCAATTTGTATCGTATTTGTATCCAATTTGTATCGTATTTGTATCGTATTTGTATCCAATTTGTATCGTTTTTGTATCGTATTTGTATCCAATTTGTATCGTATTTGTATCCAATTTGTATCGTATTTGTATCCAATTTGTATCGTATTTGTATCGTATTTGTATCGTATTTGTATCGTATTTGTATCGTATTTGTATCGTATTTGTATCCAATTTGTATCGTATTTGTATCGTATTTGTATCGTATTTGTATCCAATTTGTATCGTATTTGTATCCAATTTGTATCGTATTTGTATCCAATTTGTATCGTATTTGTATCCAATTTGTATTGTATTTGTATCGTATTTGTATCCAATTTGTATCGTATTTGTATCCAATTTGTATCGTATTTGTATCCAATTTGTATCGTATTTGTATCCAATTTGTATTGTATTTGTATCGTATTTGTATCGTATTTGTATCGTATTTGTATCGTATTTGTATCCAATTTGTATCGTATTTGTATCGTATTTGTATCCAATTTGTATCGTATTTGTATCCAATTTGTATCGTATTTGTATCGTATTTGTATCCAATTTGTATCGTATTTGTATCCAATTTGTATCGTATTTGTATCGTATTTGTATCGTATTTGCATCGTATTTGTATCGTATTTGTATCGTATTTGTATCGTATTTGCATCGTATTTGTATCGTATTTGTATCGTATTTGTTATCGTATTTGTATCGTATTTGTATCGTATTTGTATCGTATTTGTATCGTATTTGTATCGTATTTGTATCCAATTTGTATCGTATTTGTATCCAATTTGTATCGTATTTGTATCCAATTTGTATCGTATTTGTATCGTATTTGTATCCAATTTGTATCGTATTTGTATCCAATTTGTATCGTATTTGTATCGTATTTGTATCCAATTTGTATCGTATTTGTATCGTATTTGTATCGTATTTGTATCGTATTTGTATCGTATTTGTATCGTATTTGTATCGTATTTGTATCGTATTTGTATCCAATTTGTATCGTATTTGTATCCAATTTGTATCGTATTTGTATCCAATTTGTATCGTATTTGTATCGTATTTGTATCGTATTTGTATCGTATTTGTATCGTATTTGTATCGTATTTGTATCGTATTTGTATCGTATTTGTATCGTATTTGTATCGTATTTGTATCGTATTTGTATCGTATTTGTATCGTATTTGTATCGTATTTGTATCGTATTTGTATCCAATTTGTATCGTATTTGTATCCAATTTGTATCGTATTTGTATCCAATTTGTATCGTATTTGTATCCAATTTGTATCGTATTTGTATCCAATTTGTATCGTATTTGTATCGTATTTGTATCCAATTTGTATCGTTTTTGTATCGTATTTGTATCCAATTTGTATCGTATTTGTATCCAATTTGTATCGTATTTGTATCCAATTTGTATCGTATTTGTATCGTATTTGTATCGTATTTGTATCGTATTTGTATCGTATTTGTATCGTATTTGTATCGTATTTGTATCGTATTTGTATCCAATTTGTATCGTATTTGTATCGTATTTGTATCGTATTTGTATCCAATTTGTATCGTATTTGTATCCAATTTGTATCGTATTTGTATCCAATTTGTATCGTATTTGTATCCAATTTGTATTGTATTTGTATCGTATTTGTATCCAATTTGTATCGTATTTGTATCCAATTTGTATCGTATTTGTATCCAATTTGTATCGTATTTGTATCCAATTTGTATTGTATTTGTATCGTATTTGTATCGTATTTGTATCGTATTTGTATCGTATTTGTATCCAATTTGTATCGTATTTGTATCGTATTTGTATCCAATTTGTATCGTATTTGTATCCAAATTTGTATCGTATTTGTATCGTATTTGTATCCAATTTGTATCGTATTTGTATCCAATTTGTATCGTATTTGTATCGTATTTGTATCGTATTTGCATCGTATTTGTATCGTATTTGTATCATATTTGTATCGTATTTGCATCGTATTTGTATCGTATTTGTATCGTATTTGTATCGTATTTGTATCGTATTTGTATCGTATTTGTATCGTATTTGTATCGTATTTGTATCGTATTTGTATCGTATTTGTATCCAATTTGTATCGTATTTGTATCCAATTTGTATCGTATTTGTATCCAATTTGTATCGTATTTGTATCGTATTTGTATCCAATTTGTATCGTATTTGTATCCAATTTGTATCGTATTTGTATCGTATTTGTATCGTATTTGCATCGTATTTGTATCGTATTTGTATCGTATTTGTATCGTATTTGCATCGTGTTTGTATCGTATTTGTATCGTATTTGTATCGTATTTGTATCGTATTTGTATCGTATTTGTATCGTATTTGTATCCAATTTGTATCGTATTTGTATCGTATTTGTATCGTATTTGTATCGTATTTGTATCGTATTTGTATCGTATTTGTATCGTATTTGTATCGTATTTGTATCGTATTTGTATCCAATTTGTATCGTATTTGTATCCAATTTGTATCGTATTTGTATCGTATTTGTATCCAATTTTTATCGTATTTGTATCCAATTTGTATCGTATTTGTATCGTATTTGTATCCAATTTGTATCGTATTTGTATCCAATTTGTATCGTATTTGTATCCAATTTGTATCGTATTTGTATCGTATTTGTATCCAATTTGTATCGTATTTGTATCCAATTTGTATCGTATTTGTATCGTATTTGTATCCAATTTGTATCGTATTTGTATCCAATTTGTATCGTATTTGTATCAAATTTGTATCGTATTTGTATCCAATTTGTATCGTATTTGTATCGTATTTGTATCGTATTTGTATCGTATTTGTATCGTATTTGTATCGTATTTGTATCCAATTTGTATCGTATTTGTATCGTATTTGTATCGTATTTGTATCGTATTTCTATCGTATTTGTTTAGATTTGTATCGTATTTGTATCGTATTTGTATCGTATTTGTATCGTATTTGTATCGTATTTGTATCGTATTTGTATCGTATTTGTATCCAATTTGTATCGTATTTGTATCCAATTTGTATCGTATTTGTATCCAATTTGTATCGTATTTGTATCGTATTTGTATCGTATTTGTATCGTATTTGTATCGTATTTGTATCGTATTTGTATCGTATTTGTATCGTATTTGTATCGTATTTGTATCGTATTTGTATCGTATTTGTATCGTATTTGTATCGTATTTGTATCCAATTTGTATCGTATTTGTATCCAATTTGTATCGTATTTGTATCCAAATTTGTATCGTATTTGTATCCAATTTGTATCGTATTTGTATCCAATTTGTATCGTATTTGTATCGTATTTGTATCCAATTTGTATCGTTTTTGTATCGTATTTGTATCCAATTTGTATCGTATTTGTATCCAATTTGTATCGTATTTGTATCCAATTTGTATCGTATTTGTATCGTATTTGTATCGTATTTGTATCGTATTTGTATCGTATTTGTATCGTATTTGTATCCAATTTGTATCGTATTTGTATCGTATTTGTATCGTATTTGTATCCAATTTGTATCGTATTTGTATCCAATTTGTATCGTATTTGTATCCAATTTGTATCGTATTTGTATCCAATTTGTATTGTATTTGTATCGTATTTGTATCCAATTTGTATCGTATTTGTATCCAATTTGTATCGTATTTGTATCCAATTTGTATCGTATTTGTATCCAATTTGTATTGTATTTGTATCGTATTTGTATCGTATTTGTATCGTATTTGTATCGTATTTGTATCCAATTTGTATCGTATTTGTATCGTATTTGTATCCAATTTGTATCGTATTTGTATCCAATTTGTATCGTATTTGTATCGTATTTGTATCCAATTTGTATCGTATTTGTATCCAATTTGTATCGTATTTGTATCGTATTTGTATCGTATTTGCATCGTATTTGTATCGTATTTGTATCGTATTTGTATCGTATTTGCATCGTATTTGTATCGTATTTGTATCGTATTTGTATCGTATTTGTATCGTATTTGTATCGTATTTGTATCGTATTTGTATCGTATTTGTATCGTATTTGTATCCAATTTGTATCGTATTTGTATCCAATTTGTATCGTATTTGTATCCAATTTGTATCGTATTTGTATCGTATTTGTATCCAATTTGTATCGTATTTGTATCCAATTTGTATCGTATTTGTATCGTATTTGTATCCAATTTGTATCGTATTTGTATCCAATTTGTATCGTATTTGTATCCAATTTGTATCGTATTTGTATCCAATTTGTATCGTATTTGTATCGTATTTGTATCGTATTTGTATCGTATTTGTATCGTATTTGTATCGTATTTGTATCCAATTTGTATCGTATTTGTATCGTATTTGTATCGTATTTGTATCGTATTTCTATCGTATTTGTATCGTATTTGTATCGTATTTGTATCGTATTTGTATCGTATTTGTATCGTATTTGTATCGTATTTGTATCGTATTTGTATCCAATTTGTATCGTATTTGTATCCAATTTGTATCGTATTTGTATCCAATTTGTATCGTATTTGTATCGTATTTGTATCGTATTTGTATCGTATTTGTATCGTATTTGTATCGTATTTGTATCGTATTTGTATCGTATTTGTATCGTATTTGTATCGTATTTGTATCGTATTTGTATCGTATTTGTATCGTATTTGTATCCAATTTGTATCGTATTTGTATCCAATTTGTATCGTATTTGTATCCAATTTGTATCGTATTTGTATCCAATTTGTATCGTATTTGTATCCAATTTGTATCGTATTTGTATCGTATTTGTATCCAATTTGTATCGTTTTTGTATCGTATTTGTATCCAATTTGTATCGTATTTGTATCCAATTTGTATCGTATTTGTATCCAATTTGTATCGTATTTGTATCGTATTTGTATCGTATTTGTATCGTATTTGTATCGTATTTGTATCGTATTTGTATCGTATTTGTATCCAATTTGTATCGTATTTGTATCGTATTTGTATCGTATTTGTATCCAATTTGTATCGTATTTGTATCCAATTTGTATCGTATTTGTATCCAATTTGTATCGTATTTGTATCCAATTTGTATTGTATTTGTATCGTATTTGTATCCAATTTGTATCGTATTTGTATCCAATTTGTATCGTATTTGTATCCAATTTGTATCGTATTTGTATCGTATTTGTATCCAATTTGTATCGTATTTGTATCGTATTTGTATCGTATTTGTATCGTATTTGTATCGTATTTGTATCGTATTTGTATCGTATTTGTATCGTATTTGTATCCAATTTGTATCGTATTTGTATCCAATTTGTATCGTATTTGTATCCAATTTGTATCGTATTTGTATCGTATTTGTATCCAATTTGTATCGTATTTGTATCCAATTTGTATCGTATTTGTATCGTATTTGTATCGTATTTGCATCGTATTTGTATCGTATTTGTATCGTATTTGTATCGTATTTGCATCGTGTTTGTATCGTATTTGTATCGTATTTGTATCGTATTTGTATCGTATTTGTATCGTATTTGTATCGTATTTGTATCGTATTTGTATCGTATTTGTATCCAATTTGTATCGTATTTGTATCGTATTTGTATCGTATTTGTATCCAATTTGTATCGTATTTGTATCCAATTTGTATCGTATTTGTATCCAATTTGTATCGTATTTGTATCCAATTTGTATTGTATTTGTATCGTATTTGTATCCAATTTGTATCGTATTTGTATCCAATTTGTATCGTATTTGTATCCAATTTGTATCGTATTTGTATCCAATTTGTATTGTATTTGTATCGTATTTGTATCGTATTTGTATCGTATTTGTATCCAATTTGTATCGTATTTGTATCGTATTTGTATCCAATTTGTATCGTATTTGTATCGTATTTGTATCGTATTTGTATCGTATCTGTATCCAATTTGTATCGTATTTGTATCCAATTTGTATCGTATTTGTATCCAATTTGTATCGTATTTGTATCCAATTTGTATCGTATTTGTATCCAATTTGTATCGTATTTGTATCCAATTTGTATCGTATTTGTATCGTATTTGTATCCAATTTGTATCGTTTTTGTATCGTATTTGTATCCAATTTGTATCGTATTTGTATCCAATTTGTATCGTATTTGTATCCAATTTGTATCGTATTTGTATCCAATTTGTATCGTATTTGTATCGTATTTGTATCCAATTTGTATCGTATTTGTATCCAATTTGTATCGTATTTGTATCGTATTTGTATCCAATTTGTATCGTATTTGTATCCAATTTGTATCGTATTTGTATCCAATTTGTATCGTATTTGTATCCAATTTGTATCGTATTTGTATCGTATTTGTATCGTATTTGTATCCTATTTGTATCGTATTTGCATCGTATTTGTATCGTATTTGTATCGTATTTGTATCGTATTTGTATCGTATTTGTATCGTATTTGTATCGTATTTGTATCGTATTTTGTATCCAATTTGTATCGTATTTGTATCGTATTTGTATCGTATTTGTATCGTATTTGTATCGTATTTGTATCGTATTTGTATCCAGTATTTGTATCCAATTTGTATCGTATTTGTATCCAATTTGTATCGTATTTGTATCGTATTTGTATCCAATTTGTATCGTATTTGTATCGTATTTGTATCGTATTTGTATCGTATTTGTATCGTATTTGTATCCAATTTGTATCGTATTTGTATCCAATTTGTATCGTATTTGTATCGTATTTGTATCCAATTTGTATCGTATTTGTATCCAATTTGTATCGTATTTGTATCCAATTTGTATCGTATTTGTATCCAATTTGTATCGTATTTGTATCGTATTTGTATCCAATTTGTATCGTATTTGTATCCAATTTGTATCGTATTTGTATCCAATTTGTATCGTATTTGTATTCAATTTGTATCGTATTTGTATCCAATTTGTATCGTATTTGTATCGTATTTGTATCGTATTTGTATCGTATTTGTATCGTATTTGTATCCAATTTGTATCGTATTTGTATCCAATTTGTATCGTATTTGTATCGTATTTGTATCGTATTTGTATCGTATTTGCATCGTATTTGTATCGTATTTGTATCGTATTTGTATCGTATTTGTATCGTATTTGTATCGTATTTGTATCGTATTTGTATCGTATTTGTATCGTATTTGTATCGTATTTGTATCCAATTTGTATCGTATTTGTATCGTATTTGTATCGTATTTGTATCGTATTTGTATCGTATTTGTATCGTATTTGTATCGTATTTGCATCGTATTTGTATCGTATTTGTATCGTATTTGTATCGTATTTGTATCGTATTTGTATCGTATTTGTATCGTATTTGTATCGTATTTGTATCGTATTAGTATCCAATTTGTATCGTATTTGTATCGTATTTGTATCGTATTTGTATCGTATTTGTATCGTATTTGTATCCAATTTGTATCGTATTTGTATCCAATTTGTATCGTATTTGTATCCAATTTGTATTGTATTTGTATCGTATTTGTATCGTATTTGTATCGTATTTGTATCCAATTTGTATCGTATTTGTATCGTATTTGTATCCAATTTGTATCGTATTTGTATCGTATTTGTATCGTATTTGTATCGTATCTGTATCCAATTTGTATCGTATTTGTATCCAATTTGTATCGTATTTGTATCCAATTTGTATCGTATTTGTATCCAATTTGTATCGTATTTGTATCCAATTTGTATCGTATTTGTATCCAATTTGTATCGTATTTGTATCCAATTTGTATCGTATTTGTATCGTATTTGTATCGTATTTGCATCGTATTTGCATCGTATTTGTATCGTATTTGTATCGTATTTGTATCGTATTTGTATCGTATTTGTATCGTATTTGTATCGTATTTGTATCGTATTTGTATCGTATTTGTATCCAATTTGTATCGTATTTGTATCGTATTTGTATCGTATTTGTATCGTATTTGTATCGTATTTGTATCCAATTTGTATCGTATTTGTATCCAATTTGTATCGTATTTGTATCCAATTTGTATCGTATTTGTATCCAATTTGTATTGTATTTGTATCGTATTTGTATCGTATTTGTATCGTATTTGTATCGTATTTGTATCGTATTTGTATCCAATTTGTATCGTATTTGTATCGTATTTGTATCCAATTTGTATCGTATTTGTATCGTATTTGTATCGTATTTGTATCGTATTTGTATCGTATTTGTATCGTATTTGTATCGTATTTGTATCGTATTTGTATCGTATTTGTATCGTATTTGTATCGTATTTGTATCGTATTTGTATCGTATTTGTATCGTATTTGTATCGTATTTGTATCCAATTTGTATCGTATTTGTATCCAATTTGTATCGTATTTGTATCCAATTTGTATCGTATTTGTATCCAATTTGTATCGTATTTGTATCGTATTTGTATCGTATTTGTATCGTATTTGTATCGTATTTGTATCGTATTTGTATCGTATTTGTATCGTATTTGTATCGTATTTGTATCGTATTTGTATCCAATTTGTATCGTATTTGTATCCAATTTGTATCGTATTTGTATCCAATTTGTATCGTATTTGTATCCAATTTGTATCGTATTTGTATCCAATTTGTATCGTATTTGTATCGTATTTGTATCCAATTTGTATCGTTTTTGTATCGTATTTGTATCCAATTTGTATCGTATTTGTATCCAATTTGTATCGTATTTGTATCCAATTTGTATCGTATTTGTATCGTATTTGTATCGTATTTGTATCGTATTTGTATCGTATTTGTATCGTATTTGTATCGTATTTGTATCGTATTTGTATCCAATTTGTATCGTATTTGTATCGTATTTGTATCGTATTTGTATCCAATTTGTATCGTATTTGTATCCAATTTGTATCGTATTTGTATCCAATTTGTATCGTATTTGTATCCAATTTGTATTGTATTTGTATCGTATTTGTATCCAATTTGTATCGTATTTGTATCCAATTTGTATCGTATTTGTATCCAATTTGTATCGTATTTGTATCGTATTTGTATCCAATTTGTATCGTATTTGTATCGTATTTGTATCGTATTTGTATCGTATTTGTATCGTATTTGTATCGTATTTGTATCGTATTTGTATCGTATTTGTATCCAATTTGTATCGTATTTGTATCCAATTTGTATCGTATTTGTATCCAATTTGTATCGTATTTGTATCGTATTTGTATCCAATTTGTATCGTATTTGTATCCAATTTGTATCGTATTTGTATCGTATTTGTATCGTATTTGCATCGTATTTGTATCGTATTTGTATCGTATTTGTATCGTATTTGCATCGTGTTTGTATCGTATTTGTATCGTATTTGTATCGTATTTGTATCGTATTTGTATCGTATTTGTATCGTATTTGTATCGTATTTGTATCGTATTTGTATCCAATTTGTATCGTATTTGTATCGTATTTGTATCGTATTTGTATCCAATTTGTATCGTATTTGTATCCAATTTGTATCGTATTTGTATCCAATTTGTATCGTATTTGTATCCAATTTGTATTGTATTTGTATCGTATTTGTATCCAATTTGTATCGTATTTGTATCCAATTTGTATCGTATTTGTATCCAATTTGTATCGTATTTGTATCCAATTTGTATTGTATTTGTATCGTATTTGTATCGTATTTGTATCGTATTTGTATCCAATTTGTATCGTATTTGTATCGTATTTGTATCCAATTTGTATCGTATTTGTATCGTATTTGTATCGTATTTGTATCGTATCTGTATCCAATTTGTATCGTATTTGTATCCAATTTGTATCGTATTTGTATCCAATTTGTATCGTATTTGTATCCAATTTGTATCGTATTTGTATCCAATTTGTATCGTATTTGTATCCAATTTGTATCGTATTTGTATCGTATTTGTATCCAATTTGTATCGTTTTTGTATCGTATTTGTATCCAATTTGTATCGTATTTGTATCCAATTTGTATCGTATTTGTATCCAATTTGTATCGTATTTGTATCCAATTTGTATCGTATTTGTATCGTATTTGTATCCAATTTGTATCGTATTTGTATCCAATTTGTATCGTATTTGTATCGTATTTGTATCCAATTTGTATCGTATTTGTATCCAATTTGTATCGTATTTGTATCCAATTTGTATCGTATTTGTATCCAATTTGTATCGTATTTGTATCGTATTTGTATCGTATTTGTATCCTATTTGTATCGTATTTGCATCGTATTTGTATCGTATTTGTATCGTATTTGTATCGTATTTGTATCGTATTTGTATCGTATTTGTATCGTATTTGTATCGTATTTGTATCCAATTTGTATCGTATTTGTATCGTATTTGTATCGTATTTGTATCGTATTTGTATCGTATTTGTATCGTATTTGTATCCAGTATTTGTATCCAATTTGTATCGTATTTGTATCCAATTTGTATCGTATTTGTATCGTATTTGTATCCAATTTGTATCGTATTTGTATCGTATTTGTATCGTATTTGTATCGTATTTGTATCGTATTTGTATCCAATTTGTATCGTATTTGTATCCAATTTGTATCGTATTTGTATCGTATTTGTATCCAATTTGTATCGTATTTGTATCCAATTTGTATCGTATTTGTATCCAATTTGTATCGTATTTGTATCCAATTTGTATCGTATTTGTATCGTATTTGTATCCAATTTGTATCGTATTTGTATCCAATTTGTATCGTATTTGTATCCAATTTGTATCGTATTTGTATCCAATTTGTATCGTATTTGTATCGTATTTGTATTCAATTTGTATCGTATTTGTATCCAATTTGTATCGTATTTGTATCGTATTTGTATCGTATTTGTATCGTATTTGTATCGTATTTGTATCCAATTTGTATCGTATTTGTATCCAATTTGTATCGTATTTGTATCGTATTTGTATCGTATTTGTATCGTATTTGCATCGTATTTGTATCGTATTTGTATCGTATTTGTATCGTATTTGTATCGTATTTGTATCGTATTTGTATCGTATTTGTATCGTATTTGTATCGTATTTGTATCGTATTTGTATCCAATTTGTATCGTATTTGTATCGTATTTGTATCGTATTTGTATCGTATTTGTATCGTATTTGTATCGTATTTGTATCGTATTTGCATCGTATTTGTATCGTATTTGTATCGTATTTGTATCGTATTTGTATCGTATTTGTATCGTATTTGTATCGTATTTGTATCGTATTTGTATCGTATTAGTATCCAATTTGTATCGTATTTGTATCGTATTTGTATCGTATTTGTATCGTATTTGTATCGTATTTGTATCCAATTTGTATCGTATTTGTATCCAATTTGTATCGTATTTGTATCCAATTTGTATTGTATTTGTATCGTATTTGTATCGTATTTGTATCGTATTTGTATCCAATTTGTATCGTATTTGTATCGTATTTGTATCCAATTTGTATCGTATTTGTATCGTATTTGTATCGTATTTGTATCGTATCTGTATCCAATTTGTATCGTATTTGTATCCAATTTGTATCGTATTTGTATCCAATTTGTATCGTATTTGTATCCAATTTGTATCGTATTTGTATCCAATTTGTATCGTATTTGTATCCAATTTGTATCGTATTTGTATCCAATTTGTATCGTATTTGTATCGTATTTGTATCGTATTTGCATCGTATTTGCATCGTATTTGTATCGTATTTGTATCGTATTTGTATCGTATTTGTATCGTATTTGTATCGTATTTGTATCGTATTTGTATCGTATTTGTATCGTATTTGTATCCAATTTGTATCGTATTTGTATCGTATTTGTATCGTATTTGTATCGTATTTGTATCGTATTTGTATCCAATTTGTATCGTATTTGTATCCAATTTGTATCGTATTTGTATCCAATTTGTATCGTATTTGTATCCAATTTGTATTGTATTTGTATCGTATTTGTATCGTATTTGTATCGTATTTGTATCGTATTTGTATCGTATTTGTATCCAATTTGTATCGTATTTGTATCGTATTTGTATCCAATTTGTATCGTATTTGTATCGTATTTGTATCGTATTTGTATCGTATCTGTATCCAATTTGTATCGTATTTGTATCCAATTTGTATCGTATTTGTATCCAATTTGTATCGTATTTGTATCCAATTTGTATCGTATTTGTATCCAATTTGTATCGTATTTGTATCGTATTTGTATCCAATTTGTATCGTATTTGTATCCAATTTGTATCGTATTTGTATCCAATTTGTATCGTATTTGTATCCAATTTGTATTGTATTTGTATCGTATTTGTATCGTATTTGTATCGTATTTGTATCGTATTTGTATCCAATTTGTATCGTATTTGTATCGTATTTGTATCCAATTTGTATCGTATTTGTATCGTATTTGTATCGTATTTGTATCGTATCTGTATCCAAATTGTATCGTATTTGTATCCAATTTGTATCGTATTTGTATCCAATTTGTATCGTATTTGTATCCAATTTGTATCGTATTTGTATCCAATTTGTATCGTATTTGTATCGTATTTGTATCCAATTTGTATCGTATTTGTATCCAATTTGTATCGTATTTGTATCGTATTTGTATCGTATTTGCATCGTATTTGTATCGTATTTGTATCGTATTTGTATCGTATTTGCATCGTATTTGTATCGTATTTGTATCGTATTTGTATCGTATTTGTATCGTATTTGTATCGTATTTGTATCGTATTTGTATCGTATTTGTATCCAATTTGTATCGTATTTGTATCGTATTTGTATCGTATTTGTATCCAATTTGTATCGTATTTGTATCCAATTTGTATCGTATTTGTATCCAATTTGTATCGTATTTGTATCCAATTTGTATTGTATTTGTATCGTATTTGTATCCAATTTGTATCGTATTTGTATCCAATTTGTATCGTATTTGTATCCAATTTGTATCGTATTTGTATCCAATTTGTATTGTATTTGTATCGTATTTGTATCGTATTTGTATCGTATTTGTATCGTATTTGTATCCAATTTGTATCGTATTTGTATCGTATTTGTATCCAATTTGTATCGTATTTGTATCGTATTTGTATCCAATTTGTATCGTATTTGTATCCAATTTGTATCGTATTTGTATCCAATTTGTATCGTATTTGTATCGTATTTGTATCCAATTTGTATCGTATTTGTATCCAATTTGTATCGTATTTGTATCCAATTTGTATCGTATTTGTATCGTATTTGTATCCAATTTGTATCGTATTTGTATCCAATTTGTATCGTATTTGTATCCAATTTGTATCGTATTTGTATCCAATTTGTATCGTATTTGTATCCAATTTGTATCGTATTTGTATCCAATTTGTATCGTATTTGTATCGTATTTGTATCGTATTTGTATCGTATTTGTATCGTATTTGTATCGTATTTGTATCCAATTTGTATCGTATTTGTATCGTATTTGTATCGTATTTGTATCGTATTTCTATCGTATTTGTATCGTATTTGTATCGTATTTGTATCGTATTTGTATCGTATTTGTATCGTATTTGTATCGTATTTGTATCGTATTTGTATCGTATTTGTATCCAATTTCTATCGTATTTGTATCCAATTTGTATCGTATTTGTATCCAATTTGTATCGTATTTGTATCGTATTTGTATCCAATTTGTATCGTATTTGTATCCAATTTGTATCGTATTTGTATCGTATTTGTATCGTATTTGTATCGTATTTGTATCGTATTTGTATCGTATTTGTATCGTATTTGTATCGTATTTGTATCGTATTTGTATCCAATTTGTATCGTATTTGTATCCAATTTGTATCGTATTTGTATCCAATTTGTATCGTATTTGTATCCAATTTGTATCGTATTTGTATCCAATTTGTATCGTATTTGTATCGTATTTGTATCCAATTTGTATCGTATTTGTATCGTATTTGTATCCAATTTGTATCGTATTTGTATCGTATTTGAATCCAATTTGTATCGTATTTGTATCCAATTTGTATCGTATTTGTATCGTATTTGTATCGTATTTGTATCGTATTTGTATCGTATTTGTATCGTATTTGTATCGTATTTGTATCCAATTTGTAATCGTATTTGTATCGTATTTGTATCGTATTTGTATCGTATTTGTATCGTATTTGTATCGTATTTGTATCGTATTTGTATCGTATTTGTATCGTATTTGTATCCAATTTGTATCGTATTTGTATCCAATTTGTATCGTATTTGTATCGTATTTGTATCCAATTTGTATCGTATTTGTATCCAATTTGTATCGTATTTGTATCGTATTTGTATCCAATTTGTATCGTATTTGTATCCAATTTGTATCGTATTTGTATCCAATTTGTATCGTATTTGTATCGTATTTGTATCCAATTTGTATCGTATTTGTATCCAATTTGTATCGTATTTGTATCGTATTTGTATCCAATTTGTATCGTATTTGTATCCAATTTGTATCGTATTTGTATCCAATTTGTATCGTATTTGTATCCAATTTGTATCGTATTTGTATCGTATTTGTATCGTATTTGTATCGTATTTGTATCGTATTTGTATCGTATTTGTATCCAATTTGTATCGTATTTGTATCGTATTTGTATCGTATTTGTATCGTATTTGTATCGTATTTGTATCGTATTTGTATCGTATTTGTATCGTATTTGTATCGTATTTGTATCGTATTTGTATCCAATTTGTATCGTATTTGTATCCAATTTGTATCGTATTTGTATCCAATTTGTATCGTATTTGTATCGTATTTGTATCCAATTTGTATCGTATTTGTATCCAATTTGTATCGTATTTGTATCGTATTTGTATCGTATTTGTATCGTATTTGTATCGTATTTGTATCGTATTTGTATCGTATTTGTATCGTATTTGTATCGTATTTGTATCCAATTTGTATCGTATTTGTATCCAATTTGTATCGTATTTGTATCCAATTTGTATCGTATTTGTATCCAATTTGTATCGTATTTGTATCCAATTTGTATCGTATTTGTATCGTATTTGTATCCAATTTGTATCGTATTTGTATCGTATTTGTATCCAATTTGTATCGTATTTGTATCGTATTTGAATCCAATTTGTATCGTATTTGTATCCAATTTGTATCGTATTTGTATCGTATTTGTATCGTATTTGTATCGTATTTGTATCGTATTTGTATCGTATTTGTATCGTATTTGTATCCAATTTGTATCGTATTTGTATCGTATTTGTATCGTATTTGTATCGTATTTGTATCGTATTTGTATCGTATTTGTATCGTATTTGTATCGTATTTGTATCCAATTTGTATCGTATTTGTATCCAATTTGTATCGTATTTGTATCGTATTTGTATCCAATTTGTATCGTATTTGTATCCAATTTGTATCGTATTTGTATCGTATTTGTATCCAATTTGTATCGTATTTGTATCCAATTTGTATCGTATTTTGTATCCAATTTGTATCGTATTTGTATCGTATTTGTATCCAATTTGTATCGTATTTGTATCCAATTTGTATCGTATTTTGTATCGTATTTGTATCCAATTTGTATCGTATTTGTATCCAATTTGTATCGTATTTGTATCCAATTTGTATCGTATTTGTATCCAATTTGTATCGTATTTGTATCGTATTTGTATCGTATTTGTATCGTATTTGTATCGTATTTGTATCGTATTTGTATCCAATTTGTATCGTATTTGTATCGTATTTGTATCGTATTTGTATCGTATTTCTATCGTATTTGTATCGTATTTGTATCGTATTTGTATCGTATTTGTATCGTATTTGTATCGTATTTGTATCGTATTTGTATCGTATTTGTATCGTATTTGTATCCAATTTGTATCGTATTTGTATCCAATTTGTATCGTATTTGTATCCAATTTGTATCGTATTTGTATCGTATTTGTATCGTATTTGTATCGTATTTGTATCGTATTTGTATCGTATTTGTATCGTATTTGTATCGTATTTGTATCGTATTTGTATCGTATTTGTATCGTATTTGTATCGTATTTGTATCGTATTTGTATCGTATTTGTATCCAATTTGTATCGTATTTGTATCCAATTTGTATCGTATTTGTATCCAATTTGTATCGTATTTGTATCCAATTTGTATCGTATTTGTATCCAATTTGTATCGTATTTGTATCGTATTTGTATCCAATTTGTATCGTTTTTGTATCGTATTTGTATCCAATTTGTATCGTATTTGTATCCAATTTGTATCGTATTTGTATCCAATTTGTATCGTATTTGTATCGTATTTGTATCGTATTTGTATCGTATTTGTATCGTATTTGTATCGTATTTGTATCGTATTTGTATCGTATTTGTATCCAATTTGTATCGTATTTGTATCGTATTTGTATCGTATTTGTATCCAATTTGTATCGTATTTGTATCCAATTTGTATCGTATTTGTATCCAATTTGTATCGTATTTGTATCCAATTTGTATTGTATTTGTATCGTATTTGTATCCAATTTGTATCGTATTTGTATCCAATTTGTATCGTATTTGTATCCAATTTGTATCGTATTTGTATCCAATTTGTATTGTATTTGTATCGTATTTGTATCGTATTTGTATCGTATTTGTATCGTATTTGTATCCAATTTGTATCGTATTTGTATCGTATTTGTATCCAATTTGTATCGTATTTGTATCCAATTTGTATCGTATTTGTATCGTATTTGTATCCAATTTGTATCGTATTTGTATCCAATTTGTATCGTATTTGTATCGTATTTGTATCGTATTTGCATCGTATTTGTATCGTATTTGTATCGTATTTGTATCGTATTTGCATCGTATTTGTATCGTATTTGTATCGTATTTGTATCGTATTTGTATCGTATTTGTATCGTATTTGTATCGTATTTGTATCGTATTTGTATCGTATTTGTATCGTATTTGTATCGTATTTGTATCCAATTTGTATCGTATTTGTATCCAATTTGTATCGTATTTGTATCCAATTTGTATCGTATTTGTATCGTATTTGTATCCAATTTGTATCGTATTTGTATCCAATTTGTATCGTATTTGTATCGTATTTGTATCGTATTTGCATCGTATTTGTATCGTATTTGTATCGTATTTGTATCGTATTTGCATCGTGTTTGTATCGTATTTGTATCGTATTTGTATCGTATTTGTATCGTATTTGTATCGTATTTGTATCGTATTTGTATCCAATTTGTATCGTATTTGTATCGTATTTGTATCGTATTTGTATCGTATTTGTATCGTATTTGTATCGTATTTGTATCGTATTTGTATCGTATTTGTATCGTATTTGTATCCAATTTGTATCGTATTTGTATCCAATTTGTATCGTATTTGTATCGTATTTGTATCCAATTTTTATCGTATTTGTATCCAATTTGTATCGTATTTGTATCGTATTTGTATCCAATTTGTATCGTATTTGTATCCAATTTGTATCGTATTTGTATCCAATTTGTATCGTATTTGTATCGTATTTGTATCCAATTTGTATCGTATTTGTATCCAATTTGTATCGTATTTGTATCGTATTTGTATCCAATTTGTATCGTATTTGTATCCAATTTGTATCGTATTTGTATCAAATTTGTATCGTATTTGTATCCAATTTGTATCGTATTTGTATCGTATTTGTATCGTATTTGTATCGTATTTGTATCGTATTTGTATCGTATTTGTATCCAATTTGTATCGTATTTGTATCGTATTTTGTATCGTATTTGTATCGTATTTCTATCGTATTTGTATCGTATTTGTATCGTATTTGTATCGTATTTGTATCGTATTTGTATCGTATTTGTATCGTATTTTGTATCGTATTTGTATCGTATTTGTATCCAATTTGTATCGTATTTGTATCCAATTTGTATCGTATTTGTATCCAATTTGTATCGTATTTGTATCGTATTTGTATCGTATTTGTATCGTATTTGTATCGTATTTGTATCGTATTTGTATCGTATTTGTATCGTATTTGTATCGTATTTGTATCGTATTTGTATCGTATTTGTATCGTATT
Source organism: Philereme transversata (assembly GCA_963924445.1). Taxonomy (NCBI): domain Eukaryota; kingdom Metazoa; phylum Arthropoda; class Insecta; order Lepidoptera; family Geometridae; genus Philereme; species Philereme transversata. The sequence goes on from CAWUPV010000027.1 coordinate 56,411, forward strand.
TGTATCGTATTTGTATCCAATTTGTATCGTATTTGTATCCAATTTGTATCGTATTTGTATCCAATTTGTATCGTATTTGTATCCAATTTGTATCGTATTTGTATCCAATTTGTATCGTATTTGTATCGTATTTGTATCCAATTTGTATCGTTTTTGTATCGTATTTGTATCCAATTTGTATCGTATTTGTATCCAATTTGTATCGTATTTGTATCCAATTTGTATCGTATTTGTATCGTATTTGTATCGTATTTGTATCGTATTTGTATCGTATTTTGTATCGTATTTTGTATCGTATTTGTATCCAATTTGTATCGTATTTGTATCGTATTTGTATCGTATTTGTATCCAATTTGTATCGTATTTGTATCCAATTTGTATCGTATTTGTATCCAATTTGTATCGTATTTGTATCCAATTTGTATTGTATTTGTATCGTATTTGTATCCAATTTGTATCGTATTTGTATCCAATTTGTATCGTATTTGTATCCAATTTGTATCGTATTTGTATCCAATTTGTATTGTATTTGTATCGTATTTGTATCGTATTTGTATCGTATTTGTATCGTATTTGTATCCAATTTGTATCGTATTTGTATCGTATTTGTATCCAATTTGTATCGTATTTGTATCCAATTTGTATCGTATTTGTATCGTATTTGTATCCAATTTGTATCGTATTTGTATCCAATTTGTATCGTATTTGTATCGTATTTGTATCGTATTTGCATCGTATTTGTATCGTATTTGTATCGTATTTGTATCGTATTTGCATCGTATTTGTATCGTATTTGTATCGTATTTGTATCGTATTTGTATCGTATTTGTATCGTATTTGTATCGTATTTGTATCGTATTTGTATCGTATTTGTATCCAATTTGTATCGTATTTGTATCCAATTTGTATCGTATTTGTATCCAATTTGTATCGTATTTGTATCGTATTTGTATCCAATTTGTATCGTATTTGTATCCAATTTGTATCGTATTTGTATCGTATTTGTATCCAATTTGTATCGTATTTGTATCCAATTTGTATCGTATTTGTATCCAATTTGTATCGTATTTGTATCCAATTTGTATCGTATTTGTATCGTATTTGTATCGTATTTGTATCGTATTTTGTATCGTATTTGTATCGTATTTGTATCCAATTTGTATCGTATTTGTATCGTATTTGTATCGTATTTGTATCGTATTTCTATCGTATTTGTATCGTATTTGTATCGTATTTGTATCGTATTTGTATCGTATTTGTATCGTATTTGTATCGATTGATCATTTGTATCGTATTTGTATCGTATTTGTATCCAATTTGTATCGTATTTGTATCCAATTTGTATCGTATTTGTATCCAATTTGTATCGTATTTGTATCGTATTTGTATCGTATTTGTATCGTATTTGTATCGTATTTGTATCGTATTTGTATCGTATTTGTATCGTATTTGTATCGTATTTGTATCGTATTTGTATCGTATTTGTATCGTATTTGTATCCAATTTGTATCGTATTTGTATCCAATTTGTATCGTATTTGTATCCAAATTTGTATCGTATTTGTATCCAATTTGTATCGTATTTGTATCGATTTGGTATCAATTTGTTATCGATTTGTATCGTATTTGTATCCAATTTGTATCTGTATTTGTATCGTATTTGTATCCAATTTGTATCGTATTTGTATCGTATTTGTATCGTATTTGTATCGTATTTGTATCGTATTTGTATCGTATTTGTATCCAATTTTGTATCGTATTTGTATCGTATTTGTATCGTATTTGTATCCTAATTTGTATCTGTATTTGTATCCAATTTGTATCGTATTTGTATCGTATTTGTATCGTATTTGTATCCAATTTTGTATCGTATTTGTATCCAATTTGTATCGTATTTGTATCCAATTTGTATCGTATTTGTATCCAATTTGTATCGTATTTGTATCGTATTTGTATCCAATTTGTATCGTATTTGTATCGTATTGTAATCAATTGTATCGTTTTGTATCGTATTTGTATCGTATTTGTATCGTATTTGTTATCGTAATTTGTATCGTATTTGTATCGTATTTGTATCGTATTTGTATCCGTATTTGTATCGTATTTGTATCGTATTTGTATCGTATTTGTATCGTATTTGTATCCAATTTTGTATCGTATTTGTATCCAATTTGTATCGTATTTGTATCCAATTTGTATCGTATTTGTATCGTATTTGTATCCAATTTGTATCGTATTTGTATCCAATTTGTATCGTATTTGTATCTATTATTGTATCCGTTTTTCGAATGGGCCCCTTTTGTCCCAATTTGGGCCCCTTTTGGGGGGGGGGGGTTGTAGTATTGGCATCGTATTTGTTGTATTAGGTA